>JAJOOS010013757.1:0-40441 GCA_029582725.1 Solanum chiquidenum
GAATTAAATATATATTTAAAAAAAATCAAAATTCATTAATCATAGAGTAAATAGGACTGAAGAAGCAAATAAATACACGAATCAACATAGAAATAATTGAATGCTAGAACTTTAAAAGTACTAATACTTATGAAGTTAAACATGTAGAAAGAGGAATTGTAAAAGGAAAAATAAGGAGAGAAATAATTAATAGTAGTTGGGGGATGTTAACTACGTATGTATGGATGTTAATATAAGAGGTGGGATAAAGAACATAAATATTTTTTATTTGTTTTAATTAAATTTGGACCATTGGTCCATTTTATTAAAAAAGAAAGTCTGCAAACTCAAAACAAATAAACATAAGAAATAACAGAGGTCCAGCCCACAATCAAAAAGTGAGGTTTCCTAAAAAGTGCTCAGCTTCTTCTTTGTTTCTCAAGTTGTCTCTGCCGCTCAGGATGCTCGTGAGTTTCGATTTCCGGATGATCAACATCCTTCACAATGGAGACTGCCTGGCTGTCCTGTTCAGCTTGTAAAAATACGTTTCTGACCTGCGGATTCAACGTAAATACGTTCATATTCCTTCTTCTTTCCTTCCAGCTAGTTTCTTGACTTGCACCTTCCATTTCTACAGTTGTAAGGGCGAGAAATGTTCCTAAGCAACTTCCTGCTGATCTCCTAGATGGAGCTATGCGCCTTAACATATATCTGGTTCCACAGCTCTCCACTTTTTGCTGGTGTTTCTCGTTTGTTCTTGGCACATATCGTAAACTAATTCGCACGACTAGGACCCCTTTAAGCTTGCCACAAATTTTATTGTAGTTATCATAGCTGTGTAACTCTATGTCTGTTCCTTTGCTTTCCATGTTAATGACTGTTGGTAATGCTGATTCTCCTTGTCCTTATTCGGATTGCTGATATTTGTTGTTTATCCATGTTTAAAATCCCTCTTGATTTGCTTTGTAGTTGATAGAACAACTGATACTGTAATTTACCTTCTTGATCTGTTGTTGTGTTTGTGATGAAATCCTCTAACTGATTAGCTTCCCTCTATATGTGTGTTATCTAGGTATTACTTACCTCTATCATCTCTTGAATATCCTCTACCCTTTCAATTATTTCCCATGGTATTTTCCATTCCCCTCTAATCATATTTTTAAGACTTAATGAGTCGGTCTCTAGAAATATGTTAGCATAACCCTGTTCTTTACAGTATCTCAGAGCTTTCCAGATTGATGTTACCTCAGCCACCAAGTTAGTGGCAAATCCTATTCTTTTGGCTTCTGCATACAGTAGATCCCCGCTACTATCCCTCAAACAAAGTCCATAAGAACTCATCCCTGAGTTACCTCTACTTGCTCCATCAGTATTACATTTTATCCAACCCTTCTTTGGCCTTGTCCACCACACAATGTGATAAAGTAGCGTGACTAACTCATTAATTCTTAAAAATATGATTAGAGGGGAATGGAAAATACCATGGGAAATAATTGAAAGGGTAGAGGATATTCAAGAGATGATAGAGGTAAGTAATACCCAGATTGACTGAACATCTCACTCCATTGAAGAGGAATGTTTTTGAGCCATGGATACTTGGCTTTTATCAGCTGATGAACTGTCATTTGACATTGACTGAACATTTTATCAAACGATACCTTCTTGTCATGTCTGATTGAGTTTCTCCTTTTCTATAGTTCCCACGTGATAAACGCTGGAATTAATGGCCTTTATGATTTGCTGCAATTTTGGGTTTCCTTCATATTCCCACCATTTAAAAAATGAATGGTGTAGTTGAATCCCATCAATATCCAAACATGCACAAGAAGCAAACTGCTTCCATAGCCTTTGAGCTATGAGAGCTGTTACTAATAAATGAGTCATGGTTTTTCGTTCACCCTTCTCATAGCAGTAACATTTAGATACTATATGCATCCTCATTCTCCTCAAATTATCATCTGTTGCAATTCCTTTCTTCCACACCCTCCATAGGAAGAAAGAAAATTTAAATGATAAACCTTTAAGGGAAAAATATCTTTCTAGGCCATAGAGAGGTAGTATTTCACTATTTTCTTTTTCTTACTAACAAATAGTACAATACAAATAAATATATATAAAAAATAATTAGCAAAATATTCACCATAAAATTTGATCAAAAAAAAAAGGAAAATATATTTTTGTATTGAACGCCACATACATCAAGTAAGAAGATTTATATATGTTATTCCTGATTATATATTCTAATATTATTTTGCTTTTATCCCTATGTTATAAATAAAATTCTTAACTAATAAGTTGGTTTAATATTTAATTGTAATTTTAATTATAAAAAAAAACAATCAAATCCTTTTTCTTTTTTTCTCATTCTAATTCACTATAAAAAATGATAGAATGAAAGATACAAAATATTTCTTCAATCTCTATAAGTTGGTGATAAAATAAAAAACTTACCTCAAATGCTTCAGTAATTTGGTGAAATTGGATACGACAATTACTTCCTTCCTACACATCCAAGTGTTACTGAAAATCAATCAAATAAAATTTAGTTGATTAACATATCTAATAAACAGAAAAGAGAATCAACAAAAATTCAAATGAAGAATCAAAAGACAATAATTTCATTGAAAGCCAAAAAGTTTTTTAACTAATATAAAAAGGAAATGGGAGAAAATAGAAATAAGCAACTAGCATTTCTATATCTAATTGTTATTTATAGATTGGGTAAGCATTAAAAATTAGGGGAAAAAAGTTGATGAGACATATTATTTAAGTAGAGAATGCAAATAGGTATAGGTTTTTGTGTAACTCATGAGATATAATTAGATGCAATAATATAATAAAAGTTTTATTATTAAATAAATTGATTAATAAAAATAATGAAGAAAAAAACTCAAAATAGAGGAAAAAGATAAATGGTATCCTAAGTTAAAGAGGGTAGCACATTACTTTGTCAATATTCAGCTTTGGAATCTATATAAATATATATATTGATGTAAATATTAATTTAATAATAAAGAGAAATATACTTAAAATATTATCATTTTATAATTTATCTTTGGAAAAAGGGAAAAAGAATTTTTTTTATTAAGAGTAGAAATTAAAGAGGTGTGGGTTATGAATAATTACTCATTATAAATTGACATGTGAAGAGTCTTTGTTGTAAATGTTCCTCTTTAAATAAAATAGTTATTTGTAATAAATAAATAAATTTACTTTTACAGTAAAATAATTCATTTAAATTCTAAAATAAATCCAAAAATGAGTAAAAAAATATAAATGATAATAAATAAATATAAATATATATTGATGTAAATAATTTAATAATAAAGAGAAATATACTTAAAATATTATCATTTTATATTTTATAATTTATCATTTGAAGAAGGAAAAAAAAGAAAAGAAAAAGATTTTCTTTTTATGAAGAGTAGAAATTAAAGAGGTGTGAGATATGAATAATTACTCATTATAAATTGGCATGGGAATAGTCTTTGTTGTAAATGTTCCTTCTTAAATTAAATAGTTATTTGTAATAAATAAATAAAATTTACTTTTACAATAAAATAATTCATTTAATAAATTCTAAAATAAAGCCAAAAAGGGAGAAAAAAAGATAAATGGTAATGGATGCCATAGAGAGGTGTCACATCACCTTCTCTATAGTTCTCCTATATATATATATATATATATATATATATATAGATTATTATTATTATTATTATATTTATTATTACTATTATTATTATTATATTTATTATTATTATTATCAACTTTTGAGTTAACACATTTTCACTTTTAGTATTTCGTATAATATGATATGATTATTATTACTCTTGAAATAAACATATATGCATGAAGAAAATATATATCGGTATTTCTTTTCTCCCTTTTGTGCCTTTTTTACTACTTTATTTGTGTTCTGCACTAAAAGCCCCAACAGATCTCAAAACTATTTTGCACTTTTTGCTTTTAATTACACTGATTTCTATTTAGTTTAAACGGAGAAGGGCCTAAAATGTTCCTTAACTATTCGGCCTCCAAATATTCTGACGCCAATATTTTGACTCAAAAATACCCTTGATATTAACTATTTGGTTCATATTTGCTCTTATTTTTTAAAAGAGCTCCTAAAATAAAAAATTATAAGTATTTATTTATTATGTTGCCAAATGTGATTGGTCAAAATTTAAACCCTTCTCAAATAAATAATAAAAACAATTTTTTTCAAAAAATATAATTTTTTATTACTATAATAAAAATCATATATGATTTATATTGTGACCCGATACACTTGAAAATAATATTCAAAAAAATTAATTTCATGATATCTTCCTATTGGCCTATTATTAATCAACCTCTAGTGTATTATAATGCAACTCGTAAATGGAGATCCAAACTAAAATCCATACTCGTCCTAACCAATTGTCCATCTAGATTTTTTTAATTATTTTTATTAATATAAAATTTTCTATCAAGAATCCAAATGTCTTGTTCGTTTTCTCTTTTTATTTTTTTAATCATTTATTTTATTAGATATCCGGGACTCAAACTTGAAATGAACTTACACGCTCATATTCTTTCAATTTGTATTTTTATCATGGTAGGGTGGTGTAATGACCCGGTCGGTCATTTTTGGAAAGTTTTGTGAATTTACCATTTTGCTCCTCCCGTTATTGACCCCGAGTCTTTTATGTTGAATTTGAAAAGTTGGTTTGGAATTTTGAGTTAAAAGTTGAGATTTTGATAAGTTTGTGAGTTTTAAAGGGTAAGTTGTTAAGAAAGTGATTTTTGGGGTCTTTTAAAGTTTTGAGTGTCAGAATGGAATTTTGTTGATTCCATCAGTCTCAAAAGGTAAAATAAGATTCCGAATCTTTTTGAGGTCCTAAGTTGTGGAATTATGGGAATTTTTCCTTGGGGTTGACTTTGGTCAACAATCAGGGATGCCCGAATCAAAATTTTGATAGTTCTATTGGATTCGGGGGATGATTTTACGCCTAGGTGAGGTCTTAGTTGATTTTTGAGAGGTTTCGAGCTTGATTTAGTCCTTTTAGGCGTTGAGTTAGTTTCTTGTGATTTTCACGAATGTCAAGTCAAGGAGACCCCAGATTTGTGGTTTGAAGATTCGATCAAGTCCGAAATATCGAGTATAATTGATTTGCATATGCAATTTGTGTGTACGAGGTACCAAACAAATCTCGAGGGTCCTTTCGATGATTTTGAATGTGGCTAGTTTTGGGTTCTGGTGCATGACCATGTTGGTCATCGCGATAGCGAGGCGCTCTCATCGTGATCGCGTAGCATTATCTTAGGGTGTATCACGATCGTGAGTGTCTTGTCGTGATCGCAATGGTCAACTTTAATGAGTTGACTGATCTTACTCACCGCGATCGCGTGACTTTGGGTCACGATGAGCAATTTAGACCTTGGCAGAATGTTTTCTAAAAATTGGGGTTTCAACCCCACTTCACCATTTTTGAGTTTTGGGAGCTTTGGGAAGGGGATTTGGACCAGATTTTCGAGGGAATCCTTTTGGGTAATGATTCTTAACTCAAAATCTTTGATTACCCATTATTATTATTATTATTATTATTATTATTATTATTATTATGAGTTTAAATCAAAATTTTGGGTTGTTGGGGGGGGGGGGTCTTCACGAACATAAGTTTTGAAGTAAAAGTGAGTTATGAACTCATTTTAAGCCAATTTTAGAAATAATTTTCCCTAATGAGTTCCTAAAGCCTTGAGTAATGTTTTCAAGTATTGTTTTACTAATTCAAACCTTTATTTTGATATTGTGTTTCGAGTTGTTTGACCCATTTCTCTATATAATTGATGTGGGAATTGTTGTTTCCAATGGGTGATTGTGAATACTTGATTATTTTAGATTTTTTCTCTTTAAAAGTGATTCGGAAGGGGAAGACTCAACTTTTGGAATGATTATTCTTCGATTTAAGGCAATTAGCTTCCTAAATCCTTGTATTCTAGTTGAATTTGTATGTTTTCTTCATTGCTTGTGTGTTGGTAGTAATGGGTATGATTTGAAGGGTTAAATTATCCACTTGTTACATCCAAATGAATAAAAGGGCTTGAAAATAAAAATGCTATGTGTTGAACATGATGATTGTAACACCTCGGATTAGAAAAGAATGAAAATGTAGTTTTTGGGTTGCAGGTGTGACCTACAGCTCCTACCTACGATTGGTAAGAGCACGACTATAGGTGACATCCCTAGGTGACAAGGAAAAAGAAGTAAAAATAGTTTGAATTTTTTAGGACCTACGGTGGCCATGTACAGTCCATAGGTAGACCTACCAACCGTACATGGGCCTCATCATTTGAAGGTCTAAAAAACAAGTCCCCGAAACCCACCAACGATTGACCAGGACGGTCCGTAGTAAGACCTACGGACCGTAGGTCCAACCCTCAGTGGAGGTTCGACTGTTTTTATTTATGGGCATTTTGGCCTTTTTTCTAACTAGTCTAACCCAATACTATGTCGTTTTTTACTCTGCCCTAGGACCTATATAAACATTTTAAACCTCCAAATTACCCAATTGAACTCATTCTCCTAAATCATCAAAGTTGATCAAAGTTCTTCCCCAATATTTCTCTCTCTAATGCTTGAAGAAGTTTAGGGTTTCAAGATCAAGTCTCCAAATTCACCATTGATTGTGGGCTTTTGACATTAAGGTATGATAGTATTGACCTATGGAGTCTTTTCCTCCATAGGGTTCCTAAATTCTCCAATTTTACAAGTTCAAATCTCTTAATGCAAATAGGGTTTTTTACTCAATCACATGGGTTTCTTTCAATTATGATCTAATTGATTATTTTATGTGTTTTTATGCATGAATTGAGATAACTACATGTTTTAAGATGAATTCACTTGAACCCATGCATAATCTATAATTTCTATATTTTTACCATATGATGAAGCTTTTGAACTAAGAAAGAAAAATTTATGAAGATATGCATGTTTCTTTATGAAGTTGATGAAAATTCTTTAAGGATGCTTTGAGATTGAAGAATTGATTTTTGTTTTTGTTGTGTGAAAGGATTTCTCACATACTACTCAAAACATGAATGTGAAAGGGATTTCTCACGTAAAGGATTCATAAGGTTGAAAGGTTTTTTTCACCGAAAATGAATTGAGATTAAGGAACTATTCTAATGAATTTTAGCTTGGATTGGCTACTTGATGTGCCCTTCCATGGATAATAAGACAAGTTAAGATTAATGACTATTCAGTGGGATTTATGTTTAGCACCGAGAGGATATTGAGATAGAAGCTCTCCCGAAGTTGACACTGGGTTTTTAGTAGCAATATCCCTATCCCATAACTATGTGCCACCATAGGTTTGTCTTAGATAGACATTAGTTAGTGGATCCCCTTAAGCTAGAAGTTTATGGTTCTTACCTTGGAGAGTAAAGACATCTCTTTTCGGTGTGGGATAGACTCCAGATTCTATGTTATAGCTCACATAGTCTATGTTGGTTAATAAAAACTTCCCACAATAAAGAACTAAGGAAACTTCTAGAAGTATCTCAAATATGTTTTAAAGATGTTTAGCTTGCATTGACCATGCTTATGACTTATATTTTATAATATGTTATTTTATGACTTAGCTTGGTCATTATGTATCATATAAAATCCCCTTTAGCATGTTTTCATGACTCTTATGCATTGTTATCATACTTGGTACATTCCATGTACTAACACATACTCTTACCTACATTGTTTCACTAATGTAGAGTCCGACACTCCTACCACTCATACTCATGGCTAGTGATCCCTTATAGACATTGAAGATTGGTCAGTCCTCATATTCTGAGGACCGAGACTCTATTATTGCTTTCATGTCTTTTCATTTCATCTTTTGTATGTGATGTATGGCTTACAGCCCAATCACTCATTTGATGTAATAAACAGCTTTGGGACTTATGTTAGACTTCCGCAACTTTGGTTAAACTCTTTATGAATTGAAAATGTCTTCTAAGCTATTTAAGATTCTAGAATATTGTATATGTATGATAAGTGCCTTGTATAGGCTATCTCGGGGTCCTATACGCCATGTTACGACTAGGGTGTACTATGGATCCTAGGAAGTTTCATAAGCCATGTCGAGTAAAGTCTTGTTAATGAGTGTGAAGCACACCATATTATGAATAAGAAGCTATAAGATGATTCAGAAACTCCACTTTTTTCATTCCTTTAAAGTAGTGCGATTGAATGTAACTCTATAAGTCCTTCTCCTAATTCCTATCCCATGTTTTTCATGATATTGCCCCTCGAAGAGCATACATTAGGAGGAATGTGAATGAGAATGTGGAACGAGAAACTTCTCCTCAAGCTCTGCAAGTTCTGGCCGACCCTTTGGGATGCTTTTCAAGTGTTGGCCCAAGCCATGACGTCTCAAGCCAATAGGGAGGTTGTGGTCCCCATGAACACAAATGTGGGTACAACAACATCTAGACTGTGGAACTTTACTAGAATGAATCCTCCAGAGTTTTATGGTTCTAGGGTTGAGGGATATCCTCAAGAGTTCATTAATGAAGTGTATAAGGTATTGATGATCATAGGAGTGACACTGGTGGGGATGCCGAGTTGTCCTCTTATCAACTTTAGGGTGTTTCTTAAGTTTTGTTCAACCAATGGAAAGGATAGAGGGCGTTGATGTGGGTCCTCTTAATTGGGAAAATTTAAGGCCGCTTTACTTGATAGGTTCTTTCCCCTTGAGATGAGGAAGGCAAGGGTACTTGAATTCATCAAATTTCGTCAAGGAAAAATTAGTGTGAAAGTGTATGCGATGAAATTCACACAATTGTGTAGGTATGCTCCTATATGGTTCTCGACCCTAGGGAAAGGATGAGTAATTTTGTTTTGGGAGTGTCTGAGATGGTAGTCAAAGAATTTCATACCACCATTCTCATCAATGATATTCACATTTATCGTCCAATGGTGCAGGCTCAACAGATAGAAGAAGAGAAACTTAAGGAGAAATCTAGGGAGGCAAAGAAAGCAAGGATCGGTGATCGTGACTTTTCACATTCAAGGACAGATGAACATGGTCGTTCTAAGTTTCGACAAAGGTTTTCAAGTCAATGTTCCTCTAATATTGCTCCTCTTAAATTCAACAAAGATAGGGTGTCTAACCCTAAACCTCAAGGAGGAAATGGTGGTGGATTTCCATCGTCTAATTGTGCTAAATGTGGAAGGACGCATGAGGGTAAATGCTTAGCTAGTACAGATGGTTGCTTTGGTTATGGTAAGAGTGGTCAAAAGATAAGGTATTGTCCATCAATTACGACTTAGGGAAGAGAAGGTAGGTAAGCTCTACCTAACGGTTTGGGTTCAAGCACTCTAATGCAAAACTGATTTTATCCACTATAGACTCTTCATGAGCAAGAGGGTTTTCCCTATGTGGTTACCGGTATGTTGAAAGTCTTCATCTTGATTTTTATTCTTTGTTTGATGCCGGTGATACCTTGTCTTTTGTGACGCCATATCTGGCTATGAGGTTTGATATTGTTTTGGATATGTTGTTAGACCTTTTTTCTATCTCTACTCTTATTGGTGAATCTATTGTGGCTAAGAGAGTATATAAATTGTCCCTTCTTCTTATCCCATTAAGTAACTCATATTGATCTTGTAGAGATTGTTTGTTAGATTTCGATGTATTCTTGGCATGTATTAGTTGCATCCTTATTATGCTTCTATTGATTGTAAAACCTAAGTGGTCATGTTTCAGTTTCCAAATGAGTCTATCCTAGAGTGGAAAGAGGGAAATTCAATGTCAAAATATCGTTTTGTTTTTTTGTCTAAAAGCTAGAAAGATTATTTCTAAGGGTTGTTACTGAGTTTTTGAAAGTGTTTCCTGATGATCTACTCTGTGTTCCTCTCGATAGGAAAATAGACTTCGGTATTGACCTTCTCCCAGATACGTAACCTATCTCTACTCCTCCTTACCGAATGGCTTCGATAAAACTGAAGGAATCAAAGGAGCAATTGAAAGATTTGGTGGATAAGGGTTTCATCCAACCGAGTATCTCTCCATGGGGTGCTCTAGTTTTGTTTGTTCGTAAGAAAGATGGTTCACTTCGTATGTGTATCGACTACCATTAGTTTTACAATGTTACCATTATAAATAAGTATCATCTTCCAAGGATGGATGATTTGTTTGATCAACTACAAAGAGCAAGTTACTTATCTAAGATTGACCTTCGGTCGTGTTATCACCAATTGAGGGTGAAAGAGGGTAACCTTCCAAAATAGGCTTTTTGAACTCGTTATGGTCGTTATGAGTTTTGATGATGTCCTTTGGCTTGACTAATGTTCCGGACGCATTTATGGATTTGATGAATAGGGTGTTTAGATAATACGAATATATGTTCGTGATCGTGTTTATTGATGATATCTTGATCTATTCAAGGAGAGAAGATGAGCATACCGATCATTTGAGGATTTTTTTGCAAGTTCTCAAGGACAACCAACTCTTTGCAAAGTTTAGTAAGTGTGAGTTTTGGTTAAGATCTATGGGTTTCCTTGGTCACATTGTCTCCGGAAAAGGTATTCAGATAGATCGTAAGAAGACGGATGCGGTTAAAAGTTGTCCTAGACCTCTATCCCTTTCAGATATTAGAAGGTTCTTGGGGTTAGCCGATTATTATTGAAGGATTGTGTAAGGGTTTTCTTCGATTGCCGCTCCATTGACGACACTAACCAAAAAGAAAGTCAAATTCATATGGTCAGAAGCTTGTGAAAAGAGTTTTTAGGTATCAAAATATAGAGTTACTTCTGCTCCGGTGTAGACTTTAGCGAAAGAAATTGATGGGTTCGTTGTTTATTGTGATGCTTCAAGAATTGGGTTAGGATGTGTCCTTATGCAAAATGGGAAAGTCATTGCCTATGCTTCACAACAACTAAAGATTCATGAATAAAACTATTCTACCCATGACTTAGAACTAGCGGCAGTTGTGTTTGCCTTAAAGATTTAGAGACATTACTTGTATGGTGTTAATGTTGATGTCTTTACCGACCATAAAAGTTTTCAATATGTGTTCAAATAGAAAGATCTAAATCTTCGAAAAAGAAGATGGCTTGAGTTACTAAAAGATTATGACATGAATGTTTTCTATTACCTCGGCAAAGTGAATGTGGGGGTAGATACTATTAGTCGGTTATCAATCGGTAGTGTTGCTCATGTTGAGAACGATAAGAAGGAATTAGTTCGTGACTTTTATAGATTGGGTGTTCGGTCGGTTGATTCCACCAAAGACGGTGTTATCGTCCACAATGGTTCAGAATTGTATTTTGTGTCGAATGTGGAAGCCAAGCAAGTTCTCGACCCGATCTTGATTGAGTTGAAAGAAGCGGCGCAAATTGTTGTGGATTTCTCCCAGTGGGGGATGTTGTGCTTCAATATCAAGGTCGTTTGTGTGTTCCCAATGTAGATGACTTGAGAGAGAAAATCTTATCAGAATCCCAAGATACGAGTATTCCTACTTGGAAGTGTGAAGATTTGAATATAGACTTCATTGTTGGTTAACCCCGCATTTGGTGACAACATGACTCAGTTTGGGTTATAATAGACTGTATGATGAAATCGGCATATTTCATCACCGTCAAGGTTTCTTATTTGGCGGAGGACTATGTTAAGTTGTATCTAAGGGAGATGTTTAGATTGCATGCAGTGCCCATATCCATTATCTCTCATCGTGGTACCCAATTCACTTAGTTTTGGAAATCTTTCAAAAAGGGGCTTGGTACTCATGTTAAGCTTAGTACAACCTTTCATCTCGATGGGCAAGCAGAACATAATATCCAAACTTTGGAAGATATGTTGGGAGCTTGTGTAATTGACTTCAAGGGTAATTGGGATGATCATTTGCCTTTGATTTAGTTTGCATATAATAATAGCTATCATTCAAGCATTAGTATGGCTCCACTTGAGGCTCTATATGGTAGGAGGTGTAGATCTCCTATAGGTTTTTTTGAAGTGGGTAATGTTGCTTTGATAGGTCCCGGATTGGTACATGAAGCTATGGAGAAAGTTTGGCTTATTAGAGAAAGGTTGAAAACAGCTCAAAGTCGACAAAAGTCCAAAACGATGTTAGAAGAAGAGATTTTGAGTTATATGTGGATGATTGAGTCTATTTGAATATTTCACCTAGAAAGGTATGATGAGATTTGGAAAGAAAGGGAAACTTAGTCCCCGTTATGTGGGCTCATATCATATTTTGAGGCATATTGGTAAAGTTGCTTATGAACTTGAATTACCAAATGACTTGGCATCGGTGCATCTGGTTTTCCATATTTCCTTGTTGAAGAAATGGGTTGGTGATCCGAACTCTATAGTACCATTGGAGAGTCTTGGTTTAAAGAATAGTATTTCTTATGAAGAAGTTCTGGTTGAGATTTTAGACCTGCTAGTTCGGAAGTTGAGAAACAAAGAAGTTGCTTCCGTAAAGTTTTTTTTGGAGGAATCGGTTAGTTAAGGGTGCTACTTGGGAGGCCAAGGCCGATATGATATCCCTTTATCCTCATCCCTTTTCTCTATGTTCCTACTCTAGCTTGAGGTATTTAGTTCCTCATGGTTTACTCTTTAGATTTCATGTAGTTTAAATACTCTCATGATTCCTCATTTATGCATATTCATGAAAAACATAAATTTTGAGAAAATGAGTTAACTTGATTGATTTCTCCATGTTTATGTGTATTTGAGTATAATTTGCGTATAGACCTCATGAGATGATGTTTTGGATATTCTTTAGCTTAGAATATATTTTTTCTCCTCGGATATGTGCATTTATGTGATTGCATTCATGTTGGGATGTTAGATCTTCTTTCTATGCTCCTTAAGATGCATTGAGTTCCATTCGAGGATGAATGTTCTCAAGGGGGAGATATTGTAACACCTCGAATTAGAAAGGAATAAGAAAATGCAGTTTTTGGGTTGTAGATGTGACCTACGACTACAACCTTTGGTTGGTAAGAGCACTTATGGACCGTAGGTGGCATCCGTAGGTTACAGGGGAAAAGAAGTAAAATATTTTTGGAAATTTTTAGGATCTACGGTGTCCATGTACGGACCATAGGTAGACCTAGCAACTATACATGGGTCTCGTCATTTGAAGTTCAAAAAACAAGCCCCTCAACCCCACCAACGGTTGACCAAGACGGTCCATAGTAGAACCTACAGACAATAGGTCTAACCATCAGTGGAGGTCCGACAATTTTTTTAAAGGGATTTTTGGTCTTTTCTAATTATTTTAACCAAATACTATGTCTTTTTAACCTCTACCCTAGGCCACATAAGAAACATTTTAAACCCCTAAATTACCCAAGTAAACACATTCTCCTAAATCCTCAAAGTTGATCAAAGTTCTTCCCAAATATTTCTCTTCCTAAAGCTTGAAGAAGAATTCTAGGGTCTCACAATCAAGTATCCAAATTCACCATTGATTGTGAGCTTTAGATATCAAGGTATGATAGAATTCACCTATGGAGTCATTTCCTTCATAGGGTTCCTAAATTCTCCAATTTTACAAGTTCAAATCTCCCATTAAAAGTAGGGTTTTACTCAATCTCATATGTTCCTTTCAATTATGATCCAATTGATTGTTTTATGTCTTCTTGTGCATGAATTGAGATACCTACATGTTTTAAGTTGAATTCACTTAAAACCATGCATAATCTATAATTGCTAGATTTTGACCATATGATGAAGCTTCTAAACTTAGAAAGATGAATTTATGAAGATAAGAATGTTTCTTTATGAAATTGATGAAAATGATTTAAGGTTGCTTTGAGATTGAAGCATCGATGTTGTTGTTGTTGTGAAGGGATTTCTCACATACTACTCAAAACGTGAATGTGAAAGGGTTTTCTCACATAAAGTACTCAAAAGGTTGAAAGGTTTCCTCACATATGATGAATCGAGATTAAGGAGCTATTCTGTTGAATTCTAACTTGTATTGGCTACATGATGTGCCCTTGCATGGTTAATAAGACAAGTTAAGATTAGTGACTATTCCGTGCGATTTATGGTTAGCACAGAGAGGATATTGATATGGAAGTTCTACCGTAGTTGAGGCTCGGTTTCTAGTAGAAATCTCCCTATCCCATAACTATGTGTCACCATAGATTTATCTTAGATAGACATTAGCTAGTGGATCCACTTAAGCTAGAAGTTTATGATTCTTACCTTGGCAAGTAAGGACATCTCTTTTCAGTATGAGATAGAGACCAAATTCCATGTTATAGCTCATATGGTCTATGTCGGTTACTGGAGAACTTCCCACAATAATGACCTAAGGTTACTTCTAGAAGTATCTAAAATTTGTTTTAAAGATGTTTAGCCTGCATTGACCATGATTATGACTTATGTTTTCTAATATGTTATTTTATAACCTAGCTTGGTCATTACGTGTCATATAAATTCTTTTTTAGCATGTTTTAATGACTCTTATGCATTGCTATCATATTTGGTACATTCCATGTACTAATGCATACTCTTGCCTGCATTGTTTAACTAATGTAGGGTCCGACGCTCTTACCTCCCATACTTGTGGCTAGTGATCCCTTATAGACATTGAAGATTGGTGAGTTCTCATGTTCCGAGGACCGAGACTCTTTTATTGCTTTCATGTCTTTTCATTTCGGCTTTTGTATGTGATGTATGGGTTACGTCTCAATCACTACGTTGATGTAATAGATGGCTTTGAAACTTATGTTAGACTTCCACTACTTTTGTTAAACTCTTTATGAATCGGAAATGTATTTTCAACTCTTTAAGATTCTAGAATCTTGTATATGTATTCTAAGTAGCTTGTATAGGGTCTCTCGGGGGTCCTTGATGAGTCCACAAATTGGACTCATTTAGGACTATATTTTAGTAGAAATTGTGTCCTCAATGCTTATTTTATCTCAATATTTGATGAAAACCCTTAAGTTTCAGGTATTTGAAGTTTGAAGGAAAGCATGGACACCACGTCACAAAAATGAACAAAAAGGCAGAAAAGAATGAAGAAATGAAGGCCTGAGGATCGCCGAGTCCACTTGGCGAGTCGCCGAGGTGTCTTACTTTCCTTTTGTTCCAGTGTGTTGAGCTCTGAAGGAAAGGATCAAGTCTGCATAAAAAGAAGCAGTCGGCGCATCACCGAGAAGATCCATGAAGCAGTACCATGTCGCCCTATGACCAGAGCACGACGATGCTGAAGGCTGGTGCAAGACGGCGATGAACTACACAAAATGGCAAATTGCCGAGTTGATCGGCGATTTCGACTAACGACGCCGAATGATCCGCTGCAACACAAATCTATGAAAACTATAAATACTAGTTAGAGTATCAGATTTTAGAATCAGATTTTCAGTGTGGAACAATTAATATAATTTTTAGTACTTTTTATTTTTGGTCTGAGCTTGAGAGGGTTTTGAAAACTTGAAGAAGAAGAGGGTTTCATCTCCAAGGATTTGGACTTGGGTCTCTTGGATTTTTCACTTTTTGCATGTACCAAGACTTAAATATTCATACCCATTTGAATGCAAGCTCATTTAGGTATAAATTTCTATCTCTTGATGTGTGGCTAAGAACCCCAATTCTTGGGGTGTGATTTTGTGAATATGGGTTAAGATTGTTGTTGGGTCTTGCTTGCTGATAGATTAGATGTAGTTTAATGGTGATTTAGTCTAGTAGTTGTGGTTGAATCTAACAAACTTTTAGTTGCAAATACAAGTTTATTTATGTGTTTTTGGCTTGCTCGAGAGAGAAGTCGTGAAACCAAGACTACTAGATTGATGGCCTAAGGAGTGGGTCGACATGAGGTTCAGCTCGAGAGAGTGAACCCTAGTCACATATCCTAACAGTCAGCTCGAGAGAGTGAGTGGGGTAAGGCGTAGGCTGGTCTTCATACGGCAAGTGGGTGTCCGAGAGGAACCCATTTGAAACGGGGTAAGTTGCTCGAGAGAGAACTTATTCCCACATAAAGCTTAGCCTAGTCACTATTACTCTACAAATTTTCTATCGGAAGCATGTACCCAATAATTTAGATTAACCCGTATTCCGGTCACATCCCAAGAATCCCCTCTCATTATTTATAAATCTTTGTTAATCTTGTTGTTTTTACCTACTAGTGACAAAACCCCATTGTTAATTGACACTCTTGTGTCCCCCTTTAATTCAACATACTTTTAATCGTTAATGTCTTTTGCTAGGACTAGTCAGAACTAATTTTATTTTTCTATTAATTCTCAAAACCACTCCCTTGGGACTCGACCCCAACCCTTGGTTGGGTTATTATACTATTGCACGATCGTAGACACCCGAACTGTAAGACGTGTCGTTGATTACACAAAACATCAGTCATATACGCCATGTTACGACTAGGGTGTAATTTGGGTTAGGGTGTAATTTGGGTCGTGACAATGATATAAATTGTTTTATTGTGTCCTTATTGATTGAGTGATGAAATTCTTGAAAACAAGAATGTGGACTTTAATTGTGCAATTTGTTGTCTCTTCTTTGTGTTGTGATATTGCTTGTGTGCAATTATCGTTGATCACCATTATGAAACATATGATGATTATAATGTTGATGTCTTTGTCGGCAAGTGCTTTAATGTCAAGGTCTTTGCTGATAAGTGTTATTATGCATAAGCCTTTGTCGGCAAGTGTTATTTTTCTGAGCTCTTTGCCGACAAGTGTTATTAGGCCGAGGTCATTTTCGGTGGATGTCTATTAGGCTGACGCCATTGCCTCTTAGTGTTATTTTGCCGAGGTCTTTTTCGAAAAGGGTTACAAAGCCGATGAGAAATTGTTCTGGCAAGAGGTTGATTATGGTGACTTTATATCTTTGATACTTATGCATGACTTGCTTGATAATTTAGATTGATGTGCTTGTTGCGTGTGACTGAACTACTTGACTCTGAGGTTGACTTGTTTGATTCAAATAATTGTTGGATTATGGCTATTGAACTGTGAATATTGGGCCTTGTGGGCCATGTATTGTAGAATTGCTAAATTGAGCTGATTTCTATGCAGGTTGTAGTTTAAGGAGGTTTGTTTGGAGAGTCCGGGGTGTTCATTTTCTACCGAGTTGCTTTGCTTAGTAGGTTGCTTGTTGGGTATCGTATTGTTGGTACTCACCCCTTGCTTCTACACTTGTGTAAGTTCCGATCCTGGACCCGTGTGACATTCTTCTTCTTCTTCTACTGTCGGTTGAGGCTCGTTGAAGGATCTGAGAGGTAGCTACTTGTCATTCGGCGGACCCTCTTTTTCCTTTGCGTATATTTTGTTCTATTTGAGAAACACAATTTGAGACTTTTATTTATTTTAAAAAATTTCACTTCTGTATTTAGTGGTTTGTACACGTGACAACCAGATTTTGGGATATTTTTTTAGAATGAATAATTTTTCCACCTTTGTCTTGTTCTATTTTATTATATTTCTGCTTTTCTTTCATTTTCGTTGGGTTGAGGCGAACTTTTCTTGGTGGGAATAGACAAGTTTCATCACGTGCAGTATTAGGTCGTGACAGGTGGAGGTGGGTGTATGAGAAATGGTTTTTTTATTTTTTTATTTTGGATTTTGGGTACACACAAAAGAAAAAATTAGTACAATACATAGTTTATTAATTAAATCATCTTTTATTGAACTAATTGTTTCTATATGAATGTCATAGTTATTTTCCTCCATTTTCTCCCTTATTTGCTCATAAGTTGGAAAAAAATAAAATTTAAAATGGTGAAAGAGAGTGGAAGTGAAGGGAGGGGGATGGGGTAGAGGGAGATGTAGAGAGTAGAGGACTAACTTTTTTTAGTTTTAAATTTATTGTGGAATTCAAAATGAGGTCAATTAGATGAACTCATATATTAAGTAATTTCAAATCATTTAAACGGAAAAGAGCCTAAAATTCCTTTAAACTATGAGATTTGGTACAATATTGATCCATCTTATGAGTATAAGTCGGTAGACATGAGGGTATTTTTGAGCCAAAAGATTGATGTCAGGGGTATTTGGGGTCGAAAGGTGGTTGGAAAGACGTTTTGTACCAATTCAAATAGTTGAGGGATATTTTATGCTTTTCTGCATAGTTTATAACATCCTCTGACATCTCTTGTACCCGGTAGGACCCCTCTAGTAATAACTTGTTTAAAATTGAATGATCTAGATTAAAGGGTTTTAGACTTCGCAAGCTACTTGAAGAACTTTAAATATGTTATAAAGGCAAGTCAGCGGAGTCTTAAGGTTTCATTATGGGCCATTGATTTGCATCTTAAAGCGGTAAATCAAGGAAAATGAGGAATTATTACTTAATTCGTGAAGCCATGCACTTTAGATTAGTGTGTGCTTGTATTCCCGGTACTTGTGCGCAGCAGGAGATTTTGTGCACGGGCTTCCCTTCAAATAATGATGCACAAAACAACCCCAACAATAGGCGGTCAATTTACTATGAGGGGTTGTATTAACATCAACTTTATTATAGCATTAAATCCTTACATATATAATATTTTTTTCTATAACTTGTGCGCGTTACTTCAACTAATTGTGCACTTCAATTCTCATTATTTTCTTCAAGACCATAGATCTTGTTTCATTTTTTTTTATTTTTGTTGGTTTTGAAAACATTGTAAACTGATAGTATAAGTTTGCTTGATGGTGTTATCACTACATCAACAATGATTAAAGTAGGTCAATCATAATAATGCTTTCATATGGAGGGCTTCATGCTCAAATCACCTTAAGCTAGGTAACTATCAAGTTTTTCCTCTTTAAGTGGAGTATTTGTGCTAAAGAATTCCTGGTCTTCTCCAATAAGGAAAGGCGGTGGGAATAATTTATAAGATTTAACACAAAATATTATGTGTTTGTCTTCGTTTTCTAAATTTGAATAGGGATGAGATAATAGGTGTAAAGGAACTAAAAGGTAA
Source organism: Solanum chiquidenum (assembly GCA_029582725.1). Classification (NCBI taxonomy): domain Eukaryota; kingdom Viridiplantae; phylum Streptophyta; class Magnoliopsida; order Solanales; family Solanaceae; genus Solanum; species Solanum chiquidenum. Next base: position 18,904 of record JAJOOS010013757.1, read on the forward strand.
TTGCGCTAACAATCTTTTCCCATTAACCAATCAGGAACTCAGTGACGATGTTTCCCCCTTTCATCATGAGAATAAAATATTGCAAATTCGAAAATTTCCTCAACCTACTCTTGTGGTTGTCTTTACCTCAAGAGACTACAAAAATAAATTACTTGTTAGAGAAAATCACTATCACTACAAGAAAAGTAGGCACAATCCCTTTCCGTTGTTATCATTTTGACATTTAGAAGGGGAGCCTTGAAACAACTATAAAGTTGTCACGGTGGAATCAACCTAAAATGTTTGCATCAAGATAGGGTGTCTTCGACAGAAATGCAAGATGCTTCATGCACCATGCTACCCTTATCATTTTGACGCTAAATCTATAGATTTGATTGACTACACTCCTTGTTAATCTAATAATAACTTACAAACGAAATAATATAAGCCTAATAATGCACTTTTGGAGTCTATTTAGCAAAAGCTTAACTATCATTAGTATAATGCTACTTGAAGCATCAACGACCAAGGCCGCTAATTTGAATACCAAATGTTGCTCGTGACCTTAGCCTTTATCTCACTATTGAAACATAAACCCTCTATGCCTCATCCAAATGTATTAGTGTCTTAATATTCACCATCAAAACACTTCACTTTAAGGATGCTTACATAACACCCTACTCAGACCCCACTTATGGGCTTACACTGGATTTGATGGGATTGTTGTTTGCATTTTAACTTGCGCACTATAATGATTTTGTTATTCTTACCACTTGTAGGTTGATCTCTGTGTTGATAAAAAAAAAATGCAACAGACTATTTATAATAGAGAGAAAGAAAAAACATAGAACAGTATTCCACTCATGACCAAGTACTCATGAGTAGAGCTTGGATTGCAAAAGAAGTTTAATGCTTAGAATGATCAGAAGTAACAAAATGTGTATGTCTTTCCTCACAAATATAGCCTACATGTACTTTATAAAAGCTAAGGAATTGTAAGCTTTGCCAAGGTATCGCCTTCGACTTTTCATAACAAGTGGAAAATCAGGAAATCACGGGATGTTTATTTGATCAGCGAGTTTGCTGCATACCAAAGGTGGAAGATTAGAAAAAATCTTATATGAGTTTCCATTACAACAGAGAGCTGATTAATGATCCATGGAAGACTAATTACAGACAAATATCTTCATACATATTGATTTTCTGCAATTACTATTGATACATTCTTATTTTGGGTCAAAATGCATTCTTTACTTCATTTTTTCAATTAGTATGGATACATTCAGTTACGTATCAAGAGATCTTGTAACTTGTATACACCATATAATTACACATACAACAATGAACTCATTTTACTTAAGATCTTAAAGCAAGCATGTTAAGTCAACATAAAAGAGTAGAAACAGCTTAAGTGAGCTCACATGTGTTATCAAGACCAAAGACAAGAGATTCAGAAGGATCTTGCACCCGAAGCATAGTCTTTTCAAGGGTATTGACGATTGGTTCCATCTGCATAGTTTGTTCAACTGTCAGTTATGTCGCAACATTAAAAGAAGATATTGATGTCTCAGAAATGTAAACATACTTTGGCCTCCCTCTGTTGAGGCATATTTGGAATCTGCTCAATTTGGCGGCGGTAGGACATATGAACATCAGAAAGAGTTAGAAAATGTAATATCATAGCAATAAAAACTAATTTTTGTTGTCATAGTTGTGTTTGCACAAGATCCAACGGAAGTCATGATAAAATACATTACGTTCATAAACGATAGTCCACATTATCTAATAAATATAGCATATCGTTACCTATAATTAGTTACAAATGGTGCCCTCTGAGGAGAAGATGATGGCACAACAAAAGGGACTTGACATACCACATTATCCATAGTTCGTGCAGCCTGAAGATTTAACAAAATCATGCATTTAGATTATAATATAATATAGTAGTCTAAAAAAAGAGAAATTTAACCTAGAAAAAGTTAGGGAAAACCTCAGGATGCGGCTCTTTAGCATGCTCATCCTGATTAGAGTTGAACCTACTATAGAACAAATCCCACCAATCTACTAGAAATCCCTCTGAAGATTCGATAGCTGAAACAAATTATAGGACTAAATAATTGTACATTATCTCATACAACAAATAAAACAATTAGTCACTTTACTTTGCACAACCCTTGAAAATAATGAATATCAATTAATAGAATTCTATAAACACGAAAACAGTTGTCGAGAAAAAATTGACCCTCGATAAGTGAACCACAATATTCAAAGAATGACATCATCTATCATTCTCTCCATTCTATTTCTGTGGATACTTTTTTATGTTACACTCCCTTAAATCTCATTTTATGTGACACACTTTACTTATTAATTTATCCCCCCAAAGTATAACCTTTATATATTTAAAAATAATTTTAACTTTACAATCCTCATGTTATTACCTTCATGAGTTTCTAAGTCAGTTCAACTTTGCTTATGAATTTATCCCCCAAAAAAATTAACCTTATATATTTAAAAATAATTTCAACCTGTTTGATTTTAAGAGACTAAATCAATTCAGCTTCTGCATTTATTTAAATCATCTTAATGTGTTGTTTAATATTGTTGATTCATAGGGTCATGTCACGCCACGAGGTTAGCTTGGGGTCGCTTGTGGCTTTAAGCACTATGTCATAACTAGGGGGTAGTCTCAGATCTTGATAGTATGTATCTGGTGTGATTGTCATGTATCTGGATACCATATACATAAGATAGTGGTGAGCGAGTGGGAGAGAGGCGAGGGAGGTGAGCCAGATTTATTATGTATTCCAGATACATGAAAATCCACATGTAAATAAATGTATCTAGAATAAATTACACCTTATTTTAACCCCATGTATCCCAAGATACATATAGTTGGACGCACCAAAATCTAGTAAGACATGCAATATTGCAGACTAAAGTGTATCTAAGTAATTAGATCCTAACCTAATGGGATTTATGTAAGTTTTCAAACTTAATTTGCATGAAAAGACTTTCTTTTTTTCTTAAAATGAAATAGTACAAATCATAAATCATAAATCATAAAGTTTTTAAAAATAACATGATCAGCAATAAAAGTATAGCGCGATGCATGAAACAAAAATTATTCACCCAAAGTCTGAGAATGGTCCACAACACAAAAGGATATGACTCAGGCAGCCTATCGTAACTCAAACATCGGTGGCTGATTTCATGTCTCACCCTAAGTTACAGGTCACATAGAGACTAATTTAATGAAATGATAATTTGTTATAAATTTAAAGAAATACTTACCATCACCTATTGGAGTTCCAACATCAACTTCACTGGCAAATGCCGAGGCAGTCTCATGCATCCCCTTCTTAACAAAGTAAGCATAGAGGCACTTGTCCAACCTAACGAACAACCAATAAAATCTCACTAATTTGATGTAAACTATTTTTCTCGAAAATATTTTCCTGATGAAGTCCCAATCCAATATTAATCAAAAGGAAAAAAAATCAAAATTGACCCTATTCTATTTTATATTGGTCAATTTTATCCTTCATTATACCTTTGTCTACTCATGCCTTTACAATTATCGAATTGTCTCTATTTGCTCTTATTATTAGTTGTGCTCGTGATGGATATGAGAAAAATGAGTTAATACTAAAGTATAACATTACATTAAGTTGGAGCTTCATTAAGGGTTAAGAAAACGAAAACATAGTAAGATTATACCAAAAAATTTATAACAGACAAAGTTCCTAAATTTAGGATATTTATAGGGACAAATGATTTTTCGCCCTTTATTAAAACATAAATCCATCTAACCTAACCATAATTTAGTAGGTTGGATTTAATTTTTTTCATAGTTCATTTTGGACATGACAAAAGGCACCTGTATAGAAATTAGGGTCATTTTTATTAGATCTGTAGCACAAATATTCATATTCACAAGAAAATATATCTAAACATAAAAAAAGTATATATTTTTATTTGGTTTCTTTCATGATAAATGAAAAAAAAGTATATTTTATAGTTTCATTTAAAAATTAAGAAAATAAAACTAAAAAAATAAAAGAAGAATAATATTTTGGAGTATGACAGATTGAGTTATGACCTATTATCCATAATTTTGACGCACCAATTTATTTTCCATTGAATCCATACAGATTAACCCCAAGTAACAATTGGACATGTTTTAAATCAATTCAACCCTATTGAAAGAATTCTCCAAAAGAATATTTTGCCTAAGATAAATTTATGATTTACATAAAACAAATTTATTAAATAAAAAATCTCACCTAAAATTATGAAGACATAAAAGGAGAACAGAACATTACAATGACCACATAAATCATAAAAAGTCATAAATCTTATACTCACAGCTTTTGATGACTCTCCATGATAAAAAAAATGAATGGAGAAAGAGAAGAAAATGAGAGTGAGGACCAAATGGAAGAGAAGACACAAACAAACAAATATATTTTTGACTTGAGAATAATGAGTGATAAAAGAGACAATAATATTGGCTTTTAATAGGTGAATAGGAAATGAAGGGTTGTGACTTTTACGAAGGGTTGTGAATTATGAAAGGTTGTGACATTATGAAAGGTTGTGTCTTTTCTAAGGGGATTGTGACCGTTCTGAAAGGTTGTGTCTTTTCCATAGGATTGTGACCTTTCTGAAAGGTTGTGCATTTTCCAAAGGATTGTGTTGTGACCTCTTTGATAAGGCACAATTATCACTTTTTCATATTACCCTCTGTTGGCTACAAATAGAGGTTTTCTCTCATTTTTCGAAATTAAATAAATTCTTCTCTTCTTTTGCATACATTTCATTTCATACAAAAAAATATCAATTGATCATGTCCATGTGTGTGATCTCGTTACTGTCTTTTTGAGTTCGTTGAAATTATTGAAGTTCGAGGTACCGCTATTTCTTTAATGTTGAATAATAATCCACTTATCTTGGGAGGAATCAATGTACAACCTTGGATACTTGAGGGGATTAAGTTTCTTAAGGATAAATAGTTAGTTTTGTGGACTCAGATAGTTTTTCTTCGTTGTCTTTCTGTTTCATCTTTACTGCTTCTTGTTTTGCAAACCCGAATACATGAGGTAACAAAAAAAGGGATGAAAAATATAGAAAAGAAAGAAAAATAAATCTACACTTTCATTGTTAAAATGGAAAAAAGAAATTTATTACCAAGTGTATGTAATACAAAAAAACATGGCATGTAAATGAATGATAGGTGACATTGACTTGAAAAGAGTTAGAAAGAAAAAAAGACGAGTAAAAGGTTGAAAAAAGGAAAAACAAATCTACAATTTCATTGTTAAAATGGAAAACAATTTATTATAATAGTGTGCAATGTAAAGTATTACAAAATATTCAATAAAATGAATGATGTGTGATTATTTACAAACCAAATATTGTATTGGCTTAAAGAGAGTGAGAAAGAAAAAAAATGAGAATAAAGATGTCGAAAAAGAATAAGAAGTCCACACTTTATTTGTTAAAATGGAAAAAGAATCATTTTAAAGTGCGTGCAAAAAAAAGGTAAGGCAAGTAAACAATGCAGTAAATTGAAGGATGAGTGATGATTTGGCTAGTGAATAATGTTTAAACATATGTACAAAACATTTAAAGTAATAAAAAGTATTCTTGTTTTATCTCCACAACTGCGATTTTCTTTAAGATTTCATTTTTTTTTCTTTTTTAATCAATTAGTTCACATTACACTTTAATTACTTAAGAATATTATGTTTATATAGTTCAAAAATAATTTATTTGCTTCATATGCCTTTGACTCCTAAAATCATTGGCCAATTTTAAATAGTTTTCTTAAATAAGAAGCGGGTGAAGTTTCATAGAAAAATTATAAGGTCTTATCTGGGAATTGTATTTTTAAGAAATTGATTTATTTTTCAAATTTTAAAAGTACCTAAATTTAAATTCTTAACTATCTGAGAACATTTCTAAGGGAGTTCTAAAATATATAAATTTTCAAAATAGTTTGCGAAGATAATTAATGGACATTGCATGGTCAAACACTTCCAAGTGTATTAAACAGTTTTAATTGATTAACTCTGGAGTGGAGAATTAATAATTTTATAAAAAGGATATAGACAAAATCAAAAGAAGAAACACAAACAATTTTAATGTATTTAAAAGAATGAGGTAAACAGAAATCACACGAAATATTGTTGTTTTGAAAGATGTACGATCTCCTAAAATCATCCGGACAACAAAAAATGGATGTAAGAAGAAAATAATTATGAAAATAAATAAATAGCTATGATTAAAGTTTTAATTAAGTTGATACATTTACTTTAGCTCCTGTTAGTGTGATATTTCAATATTAATATGCTTTGCCACAATGTGTAACACCCTAGAAAAGTTTTCGAACTAAGTTTCGAACCGTTCTTCGTAGTGAGTGAGATTTTACCAAGGAATTTAATTTTTTTAAGTGTTAATATCACTAGATGTAGCACCTTGAGTTCTAAGAAGAACTAAAGAGAGTTCATTCAAGTCATTCCTAAGTTTTTCTTAAGTTTTGGGTCACCTTCAAACGACCATAACTCCTAGTACAGGATGAGTTAAGTGAGCTACAAGGTGGAAAACTAAAGCCCTCCGAGTCCTCTTTCCAACGCCACCGAGTTTGCTAAATTTCGAGCTCTGTGAAAAGTTATGACTGATTTACTAACGACGCCCAAACCTGGCAGCAGCTCCGCGATGGCTCCGCGTTACGGAGCCAATACGAACCTCACTGCCTGGTGAAAAATTATTCCGACTCCCAGCTCATTTTATTTATTTCTTTAGGGGTATTTTAGTCCCAAAAACCCTTAGGAAGTCATCTAAATTGCCCTAAACGTGTAGAAAATCAGTTTTCTTAAATCAAACCCTCTCATCCACTCCAAAAATTCTAACTCTCAAGGAATTCAAGAAACGCTAAGGCAAGGGTTCTTCTTCCAAGATTTTCCTTCAAGATCTTCAAGAAAGATGGTTCTTTCAGGTATGTAAGCTTCCATAGTGTTGAGTTTTTCACCTACACGCCAATCATGTTAATTTCAGCATTAAGTTCCTTCCAGAAAGTTGAAAGTATGATGTTCTTGAATTATATTCTTGAAATTGACTTTAGTTCTTGAGTTTAGATGAGATTGTTGAGTTCTTGATGAAAGCATGTTGATTTTAGAGTTGTGTATGAGTAGGTTCTTGTGTTCATGTGTTGGGTATCTGAATTTAAGGAGAATCTGAGAAAAAGAACCGAGTTTAGGTGAATTGGGGTGAGGAATCGAAGAGGAAAAAGAGTCGGGCAGAACTAGAGTCCTAGTCCGCGTCGCGGACCTGCCCCACCTTTTCCCAAAATCCTTCCCCTCGTCGTGGAGCGGTCAAGGACCGTTCTGCCTCAAAATTTATTTTCGCGACCAAATAATTAAATGCATCTCCGCATTGCAGACATGCTTTCAGACAGTGATTTCTTGATCGTTTCTCATGTTTAACTATCTAAAAACACTCCTAAACATCCCGAGATCTTTCCTATCACAAATCACAACCTTGAATTCATAAATCAAATTCAAGGTAGAGTTAAGAGTTAAGTTTTTGAGAATTCTTTCGAACATTATAAGAAGGTCCCTTTGAGTCCTTTTGTGGAGTTTTCTACAACTTCTAGTAACTTGTTTCAAGACTCGAGCAAGTGAGTATGAGAATGAGGAGAATGTTTTAATGAGTCTACTTTGTCATCATGAGATCCTTCATATCGTGAACCATAACTCTTGAATTTATAATTCACATTCAAGAGAGAGTTAAGAGTAGAGTTCAAGAAAGCCTTAGAGTTAAATTGTGAGTCCTTTGAAATCCATCATCGATTTGAGTTACGTTTTGAGAAAGTAAGTATGAGAATGAGAAGAGTCGTATACACGAGTTCCATATTGTCATGTAGACCCTTGAGTCGAGTCGTTCATGCCCATAACTTCCGCATGAACTCCATCAGTTGAGTATCTTTGAGAGGAGTAGTATCTTCAAGTTCTAAGTCTTGAGTATTGAGTTCCTAATCCCCTTTGAGGTTATATTTCTAATCATGGACTATTACATGTTACCATGAAGTCTTTGAGTTGAATTGTTCATGCCCATAATTCCACATGAACACTATAAGTCGAATAGTCTTGAGATGAGAGGTATCTTTGAGTCCTTGAGTTGAGTAGTTCATGCTCATAATTCCGCATGAACCCTCTGAGTTGAGCATTCTTGAAATGAGTAGTATCATTGAAGTTCTTGAGTTCCAAGTATTGAGTTCTATCTATGGTTAGTGAAAGCCTTGCATTGAGTCGTTCACATTCATAATTCGGCATAAACCATATTTTAAGAAGTCTTTTGCAAACGTTTTAACTTTGTTTTAAGATTTAAGCTTTTAGTTGAGTAAAGAGTAAGAGTAAAGTTCATTTCTTCAAAGATTATACGGGAACTAAGTATTACCAAGAGTTAAAATATTTTCACATTTGAACAAGAAAGGAAACATCGATTTCCAAGAGAGCCCTTGAGCTAGTTTTTGAGTAATTATCTCAAATCACAGCAAGAGTTATGTTTTTAAACATATGAGCTGAGTATTTTGAGAGTAGTATCGAGCACCGATATGGGGACGAGTTTGGGTTCAGATAACTCACGTCTCCATAAATCATGTAGCCATTATGGGTAGAAAGGATCATACTTTTTAGATGACCCCTTAGTGCTTTTTAACATAGACTAGTGAATCCACTTAGTTAAGGCGTTCTATATGACGGCAAAGTATAGGATAGTTCTGGCAATGTGGGCAAGACGTTGTATCATCACTTAGGATCATAGTGATGGTTGTCGGTTGGAGAAACTACAACCACCACATAGTTATATTATATTTTATTATATGTAAATTGATCAGTTGTTATTGTACTCTTCAATACACTGAGCTATTTTCTATTTTTTAAAAGCTTTCCATATATTGCATGTGTATTGTTGCTTTATATTGAGTTGAGTATCTTGAATTGAGTACCCAAAGTCGAGTATCATATCTTTGAAGTTGAGTATCTTACCCTTGAGTTGAGTATCTAATCTTAGAGTTGAGTATCTTACTCTTGAGTTGAGTTGACTGAGTTTGAAAAGAGGTAAGTATGTTTCCTTTTTATCAAGTTCAAGTTTATGTTATGCTCTAGAATTCCTCTTACATGCTCGTACATTCCACGTACTGAGCCATTTGGCCTTCATCTGCAGATTCAAGTATTCGGGATTATCAACAGGAGCTTCGTTGATACCACCTGGAGTTCGAGTTAGCTATGGTGAGCCTCCTTGCTTCCGGAGGATTTCATTTACTTTTCAGTTATATCAGTTGTTAGGATGTCGTGGGTCTTGTATCGACTTCCATCTTTGTCAGTAAGAGACTTTATAAATAGACAGTAGAGTTTGAAAAGTCTATTTCATTTATTTTTAAAAATGTTTTAAGACTAAATTGCCTATTTTTGTCTAGTTGAATATTCTATTTATATTCAGAGTAAATCATTTGAGTTGAAACTTTATATTTGAGTTTCTTGAATTATATTCAGTTTTTAAGCTTTTGCATGCTCAAGTTAGTCTTTCTGTCATGACCCAGACCGTCGTGATTGGCACCCACACTAACACTCCGGTGCGAGAACCACTACTACTACCCAAACCAAGCAAATAATCTAAAAACTAAGGCATTTAAATCAAACACTAAGGAAATAAAAGTAGAGTTCCCATAAACTCTGAACTCTAGCAGAAGTCTAATAATAATAACTAACAATGCGGAAGAATAACCTAGAACCTGAAAGTCAATATACCAAAATATTCTAACAATGAATCAAGTTTAAACAAGAAAGGGATAAAACCCTAACTAATGAACTAATCAACTAGCTAAAATAAATGTCTAAGTTCGGAAATGGTGGACATAGACGAAAGAGAATTCCATGGCAGCCCGGAAGAATTGGCTCACCCTTGAATTCAAAACGACGATAACTGATCTTCTAATCGAGGTCTGTCAATAGCCGCTTGAAGATGCCCTATACTCAACAAAAATAAGAGCAAGTGCAGAATCAGTACACAACCACAGTGTACTGGTAGGATCACACGACTATCCCATTAGTGCAACATAAGCAAGTCAAGACAACATTATAATCACATGCATATGTATCAACATTTACGAACAACGAACAACTTCACATTTTATATCAAATCATTGGTTCTCTCATGGAACCCAAACCAAAACAGTTAGCATGCCAAAACCTGGCAACTAATCCCATATTTATGTCGAAACATGGCAACCGATCCCATTTTTATGCCGAAATATGGCAATCGATCCAAGTTAGTTATGCCAAAATGTGGCAATCGATCCCATTCACACACCACAATCACAATCACAAGTATATCATCAAGATCATACATTTAAGTCATGATTTCATGGCATTCATCAATTATCTATCTCATTTACAACAAGTCTGATCAATATTGCAACATTCATACATATACAAGTATCATAATGAAGCATGAACAAGCATACATCACACAATCATAGAATCACAACCATCACCTATCTTGAAACAAGCTTGAAAACCTAAGAAACTTGATCCGTCCCTTTACGGATTCGTTCCGCTTGTTCTTGGTCTACAAACAATCAATATAATACGAGAATCAATAAATAATCACTAATTATTCGAATTACTAACAATTCTATGAACCCTAGATCAAACCCATGTTTCCAATTATCCAATTTATGGTTATTTCCACCATAGAATCTATAACAAAACCCTCCCCCATCAATATTCACCCATTCTATTATGTTCTACGGATCAAAAAATGGATTCAGAGAGTGAAAAACTTACCTTTAGCCTCAAGAATGGTGAAAAATGAGTATGAGTCGCATGGAGGTCGTTCCTTAGCTCAAAAAGTTAAAAAGTGCATAATGAGGTCGTTTAGGGATTTATTAACGACTTTAATTCGCGTCGGGCCCGCCACAACGGCCACCACCCCGCCAAAGCGGTAAAAATCCCCGCCAAAGCGGCCAAAATGAAACAGAGGGTTATCTTGAGAATTCCAAAATTCTCATTTTACAGCACACCTCTAACCCACGACGCTCAGTAAATATGCTTTACACTAAGATCGATTGCGGGAGTTCTACTCGCCCGAATTAATTCCGTAAAGTCGTACGAATTCCTGAACGAGTTATCTAACTACTCATGTAATCAAAATCATAAATGATTCACCCGATTGTTACCAGATTTCCCTACACCTCAAAGACTCCGATTTCGTCTAAATCTGGACAAGGTTGAGAAAATTCAAATACTACGGAAAAGTTTTCCGGCCACAAATTTTCTCCCTTTGGCTTTTCTATAACGACGGGAACAAGTCGTTACAGTAGATACCAATTTACCCATCACTCGTCGCCGAGTGACAAAACTTAGGAAAATAGGCTAAGGAAAGAACGAAGTAGTACCTCAATCGATGAACAAATGGGGATACTTTTATCACATGTCCCTCTCGGTTTCCCAAGTAACTTCCTCAACTGGACGATGCTTCCATTGAACTTTCACGAACTTAATCTCCTTGGTCCTCAACTTGCGCACATCACGATCAAGAGTTGCAATTGGTTCCTCCTCATATTGGAGGTCATTGTCTAACACAATTGAGTCCCACTTAATAATTTAATCCCCGTCACCATGATACCTCTTCAAATGGATACATGAAATACCGGATGAACACTTGATAAATTAAGAGGTAGAGCCAATCTATACGCTACCAGCCCCACACATTCCAGAATTTCAAATGGACCAATGTATCTAGGACTTAGCTTACCCTTCTTACCAAATCTCATCACTCCTTTCATGGGTGATACCTTAAGAAGAACATTTTCACCGGATTGAAATGCCATGTCTTTCTTCATGCCCGGCCACCAATAAATCACTTAAGATCTTTATACATCTTGGTCACACCCGAATGAATAGAGTATCGCGAACCATGAGACTCGGCCAACAATTTCTCAATCAAGACATCTACTCTAGGAACACATATTCTCCCCTTGAAATTTAGCACACCATCCGCATCAAGAGTGGTCTCTCGTGCCTTATCAATCGCAGTCTTTTTCTTAAGTTCCTCCAAATTCTCATCTTCAAATTGTTTGGCCTTGATTTTTTCAATGAAAGTGGCCCTTCCCTCAATACTAGCTACCACCCCACCTCTTTCTGAGATGTCCAATTGCATAAACTTAGACTCTAAGGTCTGAATTTCCTTAGCCAAAGGTCGCTTGGATACATTCAAGCAAGCTAAACTACCCATACTTACCATTTTTCGACTCAAAGCGTCTGCCACTACATTAGCCTTGCCCGAATGGTATTGAATGGCCACATCATAATCCTTAAGTAACTCCATTCACCTTCGCTGTCTCAAATTCAGATCCTTTTGAGTGAAAACATGTTGCAAACTACGATGATCAGTAAACACTTCACACTTAACACCATGGAGGTAATGTCGCCAGATCTTAAGAGCAAACACTACCGCTGCCAACTCTAAATCATGCGTTGGATAATTCCTCTCATGCACCTTCAATTGACGCGAGTCATAAGCTATAACATTCTTATCCTGCATCAACACAACACCCAACCCAGAATGAGAAGCATCAAAATAAACAATAAATTCTTTACCGTCAACCGGTAATGCTAGAATAGGCGCTGTAGTCAAGAGAGTCTTAAGCTTTTGAAAGCTCTCCTCACATTTTTCAGTTCATTCAAATGGTATCTCCTTCTTGGTCAAATTAGTCAAGTGAGTGGCAGTATAAGCAAATTTTTTCACAAACCGACGATAATAGCTAGCGAGCCCAACAAAACTCCTAACTTCCTTCACAAAGCTAGGGCTAACCCAACTCTTAACCGCCTCAATCTTTTGGGGATCTACCATTACCCCTTCTTTTGAAACTACATGCCCCAAAAATGCAATCGATTTCAACCAAAATTCACACTTAGAAAATTTTGCATATAAATTTTGCTTCCCAAGAACACCCAAAACACTACAAAGATGGTTGGCATGCTCTTACTCACTTTTCGAATAAACCAAAATATCATTAATAAAAACTATAATGAACGAATCAAGAAATGGTTTGAACACCCTATTCATCAAACTCATGAAAGCTGCAGGAGCATTGGTCAAACCAAAAGACATAACCAAAAACTCATAGTGCCCATAAAGAGTTCTAAACACTGTCTTGGGCACATCCTCAGGCCTAATTTTCAATTGATGGTAACCGGATCTTAGATCAATCTTAGAGAAAACTTATGCATCTTGCAATTGGTCAAAAAGATCATCTATTCGAGGCAAGGGATACTTATTTTGAATAGTGACCCTATTTAATTACCGATAATCTATACACATTCTCATACTACCATCCTTATTCTTAACAAACAAAATGGAGGCACCTCATGGAGAAGCACTAAGGCGAATATATCCCTTATCAATGAGCTCTTGGACTTGAGCCTTAAACTCTCTTAATTCTGCCGGAGCCATACGATATGGAGGGATAGAAATGGGACGAGTACCAGGTTCTAAATCAATGCAGAAGTCTATATCTCTATCCGGAGGCATACTAGGCAAATCATTAGAAAACACTTCACTAAATTCAGACACCACAGGAATAGACTCAATGGATGGAGCCTCAATCTCAACATCCCTAATATGAGCCAAATAAGCCAAACAATCCTGCTCTACCAGTTTATTAGCCCGAATGGAGGATATAATCTTACATTGATTAGGCTTGTACACCCCTTCCCACTCTAATTTTTACCTTCCCAAAATTTCTAGAGTTACAGACTTAGTATTACAATTAAGCACAACATAATAGGGGGACAACCAAGTCATGCCTAGGATTATGTCAAAGTCAATCATATCCAAAATCACTAAATCACCCCAAGTCTAAAATCCCATAAACAAAATAGGACAAGCACGATAAACATTGGTAACTATGACTGACTCTCCAACTCGGGTAGAAAGACGAATAGGATCATCAAGAATATCACAAATCATATCAAAATCTGAGGCAAATCTCACGGATACATATGAATAAGTAGAACCCGGATTAAACAACACATTAGCCATTCGGTCACATATAAGAATAGTACATGTGATCACCGCATTAGACGCCTCCGCCTCATTCTTGCCCGGAAAAGCATAACATTGAGCCCTATCATCATGACGAGCCACTTCCCTGCCTGGTTGCATGTTACCCCTGCCTCCGTTACCATTAACATTTCCTCTACCTCCACTGCCTCACTGATTACCTCCTCGCCCACCTTGTGGACGTTCTCTACCATTATTACCATTTCCCACGGGTATAACTGCTTTAGATGGCTGTTGCGCGGAATCAAACACACGTGGATGGGGACAATCTCTCCTCATATGACCAGGTTCTCCATAGTTGTAACAAGTACGATCAAAAGATGGTTTGTCGCCCATCGAAGGCGCGACTCCCTGACAATCCTAAAAATTATGAGATGGAGTTTCCGAGTAACTACCTGTAGAGGCGGGCATAGCGGACTGAATTGGCTTGGCTGCAAGTGTCGGCCTTTCGGACCCCTTGGAATAAGAACCTTGAAAGTTACCCGAGTTCTTGGCCCTTTTTGCCTATGCCTTAGCTTGACCGTCTCGCCTCACCCCCTTCACTTTCTTAACATAATTTGTCACCTCATTAAAGCTCCTCCCTACAGAAGTCATATGAACAGATAATACTTGCAACTCAGAATTTAGTCCCCTAATAAATAATTGTATTCTCTCTTCCTCAGTAGTCACCAATTGCGTAGCATATCTAGATAAAGCATGGAACTTGGCCTCATAAGCAGCCAGAGACATACCACCTTGCTCTAAAGCCATAAACTCATCTTTCTTGATCCCTCAAAGTCCTAGGCACATACTTCTCTAGAAACAGAGCATGAAATTGGGTCCAAGTAAGTGGTGGTAAAGTTGAAGATCTACATTCCATATAAGCTCTCCACCACTGCTTAGCCTCACCTTGAAGTTGGAAAGACACAAACTCAATCCCATACTGATGAACAATACCCAGTTTATGAAGCCTCTCATAGCAATCCAGATTGAACTCATAAGCATCCTCATTCTCAAAACCAAGAAACACAGGAAGCTTTAGCTTCAGAAACTTAGTCAATATTTCATGCTCATTACCAGTCATAACAGAACCCAACAAAGGATGGAAGAAAGCATCATTACCTCCAGTCCCACCCACCTTGGGCGCAGTGCTAGCAACAGGAGGATTAGTAGGAGCTTGAGTTGCTTGAGCAGAAGGAAGCATTTCAGGACCAACCAATCCCTTTAAGAACGACATGTATGTTGAGCTAACACTGGATCCAAAGGAGGAACACTTGTAGTCTCAGCCTGCACCTCTCCCTCTTGTCCCAAATCCTCAACATCAATATTAACATTCTCCTCTATCTCTTCATGATGCGCATGAGGGTTTTTATTCATAGGAGCATTCTCAACAAGAGCTCCATTTCCAGCAAGTTCTACTCTTCCACGACCTCTACCCCTAACTCTTCCTCTACCAGTGCCTCGACCGCGATCTCTCGCTGCAGATTCCTCAACCAGAGCATTGACGGGAGCTACGGGCCTAATGCCATTGAATATAGTATTAATCATCTGCGAACAGAAGAGTGAAGGAGGTCTGCGAACAGAAGAGTGAAAGAGATTAGATACCAATTTGAATCGCCAGATACCAATTGGAATCAAGTCATAGCACGAAAGGAGACAAGAAAAATATAGAGATTTCCTAAAGTCCTATAGCATCTCGAAGAAAAGTAAAGGCACCCCCGTACCATTCTGTGAGACTCTACTAGACTCATTTTGGTACATCGAGATCAACAAACCTAGGCTCTGATACCAACTTTGTCACGACCCAGACCATCGTGATTTGCACCCACACTAACACTCCGGTGGGAGAACCACTACTACAACCCAAACCAAGCAAATAATCTAAAAACTAAGACATTTAAAATTAAACACTAAGGAAATAAAAGTAGAGTTCCCATAAACTCTACCAAAAGTCTAACAATAATAACTAACAATGCAGAAGAATAACCTAGAACCTAAAAGTCAATGTACCAAAACATTCTAACAGTGAACCAAGTCTAAACAAGAAAGGGATACAATCCCAACTAATCGACTAATCAACTAGCTAAAACAAATGTCTAAGCCAGGAAATGGTGGACATAGACGAAAGAGAATTCCATGGCAACCCGGAAGAATTGGCTCACCCTTAAATTCGAAGCAACAATCACTGATCTTCTAAGCGGGGTCTGTCAATAGCCGCTTGAAGATGCCCTGCACTCAACAAAAATATGAGCAAGTGCAGAATCAGTACACAACCATAGTGTACAGGTAGGATCACGCGGCTATCCCACTAGTGCAACATAAGCAAGTCAAGACAACATTATAATCACATGCATATATATATCAACATATACAATATTATCAACATTTACGAACAACGAACAACTTCACATTTTATATTAAATCATTGGTTCTCATGGAACCCAAACCCAAACAGTTAGCATGCCAGAACGTGGCAATAGATCCCATATTTATGCCGGAACGTGGCAACCGATCCTATTTTTACGTCAAAATGTGACAAACGATCCAAGTTAGTTATGCCGGAACGTGGCAACCGATCCTATTCACACACCATAATCCTAATCATAATCACAGGTATATCATCAAGATCATTCATTTAAGTCATGATTTCATGGCATTCATCAATTATCTATCTCATTTACAACAAGTGTGATCAACATTGCAACATGCATACACATACAAGTATCATAATGAAGCAAGAACAAGCATACATCACACAATCATAGAATCACAACCATCACCTACCTCGAAACAATCTTGAAACCCTAAGAAACTTGATCCTTCCCTTTCTGGATTCGTTTCGCTTGTTCTTGGTCTACAAACAATCAATATAATACGGGAATCAATAAACAATCACTAATTACCCGAATTACTAACAATTCTATGAACCCTATATCAAACCCATGATCCCAATTATCCAATTTAGGGTTCTTTCCACCATAGAATCTATAACAAAACCCTCCCCCATCAATATTCACCCATTCTATTACGTTCTATGGATCGAAAAATTGATCCGGGGAGTGAAAAACTTACCTTTAGCCTCAAGAATGATGAAAAATGAGTATGAGTCACTTGGGGGGTCGTTCTTTAGCTCAAAAATTCGAAAAGTGCATAATGAGGTTGTTTAGGGGTTTATTAACGACTTTAATTCGCGTCGGGCACGCCACAGCGGTAAAAATCCCCGCCAAAGCGGCCAAAACGAAACAGAGGGCTATCTTGAGAATTCCAAAATTCTCATTTCACAACACACCTCTAACCCACGACGCTCAGTAAATATGCTTTACACTAAGATCGATTGCGGGAGTTCGACTCGCCCGAATTAATTCCGTAAAGTCGTACGAATTCCTGAACGAGTTATTTAACTACTCATGTAATCAAAATCATATATGATTCACCCGACTGTTACCAGATTTCCCTACACCTCAAAGACTTCGATTTCGTCCAAATATGGACAAGGTTGGGAAAATTCAAATACTACAAAAAAGTTTTCCGACCCCAAATTTTCCCCCGTTGGCTTTTCTATTACGACAGGAATAGGTCGTTACACTTCCGCTTGTAGTCAGCCAGGATGAGGGTTCACTTGGGAACCAATAATGATTCTCGAGTGCCGGCCACGTCTAGGGTGTAGGCTTGGATCGTGACAATGTGTCCATTGGTGGTCATTATATGCCTCTTTATTTTCATTTAGAGAGCCTCAATGAGTTGGAATAATGTCATATGTTAGTGGAGAATTGAAAGTTACAATGTTGGTCAGAAAGGTGCATTTAGCATCCAAAGTTTATGGGAGCAGAATGAAATTTATTTCTATTACCGTTAACTAATTATTTATCCATTATTTTATCTCTTTATACATTGTAACTTAAGTAATTTTAGGATCATTCATTTACCTACATTATTATCCACATTATTCATATTCAATACAAGGAAGAATTTCTCACCTATAAATAGTGATTCTTCTTTCTTTGTGAAAAAAATCCCCCCAAAAAAATGAGAAGCGTGAAAAAAAATATTGTAGTGAGGTTAGTGAATAAAGAGATAGTCGAGAAGAGTATTCAAAGTCTTCACTATACAAAAGAGTGAAATTATATGTTGAAGGAATGTGTTCTTTTTGTGGAGTTTTGGACTCTTCGACTAATCCGCAGTTGTTTGAGTTATACAACATTGTTGGGCTATTGTGTCATGGAGGGGACAAGTCAAGAGTATTACTACTGGATCGGTGTAGATTATGCCACAATGGGCTTGAACCTCTTGTAAGAGAGCGAGATATCCACGCCTCAACTTGAATGCCTTTTTTATTCAATTTTATCATTTTATTTTCAACTATAATTTATTATATTTGTGATAAATTATACCAACCGATCCATTATCCGCTATTAGTCTTTTGTTCTATTCAGAAACTATATGGTCATTTAGAAAATGTCGAGAATTATTAACGTTGAGAAAAAAACTACATAGTAATTTTAAATATTGAAAAGACACGAATTTAAATGGGGACATGACACATATTTGATTTCACAATCGATATAAACGATCTCCATACTACAAATATAGCAGAAACCGACAGTAGATAACTTATGTCGAAACAACAAAAAATTATCGTCAGTCATATTTAACAACAAATTAGCACTGATTATGTTAGCTAAATGCCTATTTAACAGTAGATTTTAGTGACAAACTTTGTAGTTAATTTTTATTTTTTGATTGCAACTTTTTCTTGGAATTGATATAAACCAATTTATTATAATAGTGTGCAATATAATGCAATGCAAAATATTCAATAAAATGAATGATGAGTGATAATTTACAAACCAAAACTTGTGTTGGCGTAAAGAGAGTGAGAAAGAAAAGAGATGAGAAAAAAGATGCAAAAAAAAACCCACATTTCCATTGTTAAAATGGAAAAAAATCATTATAAAGTGCGCTAAAAAAAAGTAGCACAAGTAAACAATGCAGTAAATTAATGGATGTGTGATAGTTTGGTTAGCGAATGAATAAAATAAAATATATATGCACAAAAACATTCCAAGTAATAAAAAGTTTTCTTGTTTTATCTCCACAACTGGGATTTTCTTTAAGATTTAAAGTTTTTTTATCCTTTTTAATCAATTAGTTCAAATTACTGTTTTTTACTTAACAATATTCCTTTTATATAGTTCAAAAAGTAATTTATTTTTCATATGCCTTTGACTCCTGTCATTTGCCAATTTTAAATATTTTTTGAAAAAAAAGTGGGTGAAGTTTAATAGAAAAATTATAAGGTCTTGCCCAGTAATTGTATTTTTAAGAAATTCATTTTCTTCCAATTTAAAAAGTATTTGAATAAAAATTCTTTAACTATTTGAGAACATTTTTAAAGGAGTTCTCAAATATATACACTTTCAAAATAGCTTGATAAGATAATTAATGGGCCTTGAATGGCCAAACACTTCAAGTTTATATAGTGGAGGATTAATATTTTTGTAAAGAGGATCTTGCAAAAATCAAAAGAAGAAGAGGAAATAAATTTAATGAGTTTAAAACAACGAGGTAAACCCAAATCACATGAAATATCGTTGTTTTGAAAGA
Source organism: Solanum chiquidenum (assembly GCA_029582725.1). NCBI lineage: Eukaryota > Viridiplantae > Streptophyta > Magnoliopsida > Solanales > Solanaceae > Solanum > Solanum chiquidenum. Next base: position 38,596 of record JAJOOS010013757.1, read on the forward strand.
TGTATGGTTTTCTTAAATCATTCAGACAACAAAAAATGGGTAAAATAAGAAAATAATCTATGAAGGCGTTAACCAACTAGCTGTAATCAAAGTTTTATTAAGTTGATTAATTTACTTTAGGTCCATTATATACTATTAGTCTTTTTTTCTATTTAGAAACTATATGATCAGTTAGAAAATGTGGAGAATTTCTAACGCTAAGAAAAAACTACATATTAATTTTAAATATTGAAAAGACACGAATTTAAATGGGGTAATGACACATATAGTCTTTAACAATTGATAGAAACGATCTCCATTCTACAAATATACGAGAAACCGACCGTAGATAACTTATGTAAAAAAAAAAAACTGTTAGTAATACTTAACAACAAATTTGCAATGATTATGTTAGCTAAATGCATATCTAACATATGCTAGTGATAAATTTTATAGCTATTTTTTAATTTTTGAGTGTAACTTTTGCTTGAAATTGATGCAAAATAGTTTTATTTGGTATAACAAAGTCAAACAAAAGAAGAGAATCTAAATATTACAAGTACTTACAAAGGCAATGAATGAATTCTTGCCCAAACATGAATTTTAGTGGACAATAAAGTCAATTCGACTAATTAAGTATATGACTTTTGACAATTACCTATTTAATTTGTACAAATCCACTCATTGTTACTTAATAATATCCTCATTTATTTTTTCCGTTCGATTACATGTTAAGATCATGAACTAGTCAAGGCGGCAAAACCTAATTCATGCGGCAGGTCCTGTGAATGGCGACTTAGAAGCCTATCATAGCTGGCGCTGCCTCTCCCCAACCTCAAACTGTGGGAGAGTCAAATGCTAAAACTACCTGTATATGTGTCTCGAATGAATACTAACCCTATGACAGTGACAAAAAAATCTTGAAACATATTCAATTAACTAGTCCTGAGAACGTGCGTTGCATATTTATTTTAAACTATTTAATATAAATTTTGTACTACAAATGATAAATTGTAAATGGTACATATATTGTTGGAACTATGTGCCATAAATAAAAACAAAACATACATAAAAAAGTAAACATAAGTATAAATCATAAGCTAATGTCAGTAAATCTTGCAAATCGATACATATAATGAATCGCAACATAATCAACATAAATAGTGTTAGAAGTCACAAAATATTTATTTGACTCAAACAAATGAATATTCAAAAAGCAAGAAAAGAGGGGGATAAGAAGTTCCTGAAACTGAAGATGATGGAAAAGAAAACTCATGGATTTGTTAACATTTTAATCAAATGAAATAGTATAAAAAACTTATTTATAAGGAAATGTTAAAGGTAGTAGATGTCACGATCCGGACATACACCCTGAACGTAATTGACACTCAAGAACTATTTATGATCCCTAAGCGAACCTTTGGCATTGCTACACGACTTACATGACACTAAATAATACGCGAAATCTTAAAATAAGCGAACACTTAGACATTGGGATAAGAAGTTCCTGAAACTGAAGATGATGGAAAAGAAAACTCATGGATTTGTTAACATTTTAATCAAATGAAATAGTATAAAAAACTTATTTATAAGGAAATGTTAAAGGTAGTAGATGTCACGATCCGGACATACACCCTGAACGTAATTGACACTCAAGAACTATTTATGATCCCTAAGCGAACCTTTGGCATTGCTACACGACTTACATGACACTAAATAATACGCGAAATCTTAAAATAAGCGAACACTTAGACATTGGGATAAGAAGTTCCTGAAACTGAAGATGATGGAAAAGAAAACTCATGGATTTGTTAACATTTTAATCAAATGAAATAGTATAAAAAACTTATTTATAAGGAAATGTTAA
>JAJOOS010013758.1:0-48125 GCA_029582725.1 Solanum chiquidenum
TTACATTGGTTTAGACAATTCAAATACGTAATCTAATTTTAATTTCCTTTAATATTTAGTCATGTAACTAATACTTATTAAACTTATTTTAGCATGATGTAGTACTTTTAAATTATGATCATTTTCATTATGACTTGTTAATTTGCAATATTTGTTTCACGCGATTTCATTATTATTATTTTTTTGTTGGATATTTTAGTGTCATTACTCATATCATATTTTGTGTTATTTTCTTAAGAAACAACTTAGATAGTTGCATTTTGGTAGGACTAAGAAATATTTGAAGTACAAGTAAATTATATGTTTGTATGAATATTTTACCAGAAAATCCCGAAAAAACCCGAAAATCCAAAAAAACCCGAGCTTTATTGGTTTGATTTGGTTTATAGATTTAAAAATCCGACACAAATGATTTGATTTGATATTTGAAAAACTCGAACCAACCCGGCCATGTATACCCCTACCTAGCATCTTCTCTTGAAATGGTTTGCGTTGGACTATGGATAACCTTTTAGTACTCAAATGTACTCCAAGATATCTAAAAGGAAGCTCCCCTTTAATAAATTTCAATTCTTCCAATATATCCTCTTGTAGTTGTTGTTTAACCCCACCAAAATAGACAGTACTCTTATCTATATTTGCAATCAGACCTGTAATCGTAGAAAACTCCATAAAGCACTGATACAGGCACTTCAGTGTTTTTATATCTTCTATGCAAAACATCAATAAATCATCAACAAAGCTCAACTACATTATCCTCTGATTTTTATATCTAGGATGATAATGAAAAGCAGGATTTGTCTCTAAGCTCTTCAAAATTCTTGTCAGATAGTCCATAGCTAACACAAATAAATAAGGGGATCTTACCCCTCTCCTTGCTTTAAATTGTGTTGTACTATGTTCATTGATCTTAATAGAATATGCTCCAAGAATGTCCATTCCATAGAATCATATTCTTTTTTCATGTCAATCTTCACCATACACCTTCTAGTAATCTTCTGTCTCTCCTATCCTTTCACAATTTCATGACTCAATATCACATTATCATTCAAAGCTCTTCATGGTACAAATGTTTATTGATTAGAATCCACTATATCCTTCATGACTAGTTTCAACCTAGCAGTGATCACTTTAGATATAACTTTGTATGTATATGGTTGATCAATATGAGACTGGCCTGTATTCACTTATTCTAGATGGATTTTCCACCTTAGGTATGAGTGTTACAACAGTACAATTGATAAGCTGGTACATTTCCTAGTGTCAAAGAAAGTTAAGACCGCATGTCTGATCTCTTCCCCACTATTTGTCATGCTCTTTTAATAAACATAACATTTAGTCCATCTTTTCCTGAAACTTTTAGATCGCTAATGCCCTATAAAGCTGCTTCCACTTCCATCTTTGTTACTGGAGTTGCGAGCTGAATTGCCGAGCTCTATTCAGAAGTCTAACCCTCCTCATTATATTGGTGTCCACACTTGAAGCAAGTAGTAGCCTTTTCAAAAAAAATAAAAAATGATAGAAACTAATTGCCTCCTCCTCAATAACTTTCTGACAATGCACGACAATACCTGCAATAGTAGTGAGACTAGTTATAGTATTCTGGGTCATTCTATTTTTCATATGAACAAAGAAGTATCATGTATTAGCATCACCTAGGTTCAACCGTTGCACCCTAGACTTCTGCCTTATAGCACTTTTCTCAACCAAACTCCATTTCTCCAAATGTTTTCTTGATTCTCTTTCTTGCTCCCTATTAGCATGCACCATATTATGGTCGATCATATCAATTTGTACTTGTTGAAGTTTCTCTCTATTGTGCTGGGATTATGTCCTTCACCCCTCTAAACTCAGTATTATACAACTCTTTAAGTGCACTTTTCACCCTTTTGAGTTTCCACCAAATTGTCTTCATGTCTCCTTTAGTATGTCCTTGCCAAGCTTGAATGATTATTTGAAGAAACTTTGAATGGTCTGCAATGCAATTAAAAAATCTGAAGGCTTTATAAGTATTCTTGCAATATTTATCCAGACTCAGAGGGGCATGATCAGATCCTGATCTTGAAATTTTTACCTCCATAGATGGCATATGAATCATCCACTCAGAATTTACTATAATCCATATCAATCCTACTACAAGTGTCTCCATTAGTCCAAGTGTATGAACTCCTAACTATTTTCAAATAATTCATCACAACATCTATCAGAAAGTCATTAAAATCCTTAACTTCTATGTTCTGCATTGAGCTACATTGAGGTCTATCTTATGTTTTTAGTATTGCATTATAATCCCCCGTACACAGCATATGCCCGTATGTGTTAGCAATCAAGTCCCTCAGATCCTCTCAAAGTTTCAGCGTATTATGCATTATATGTAGTCCATACACTGTAACAAACATAAATCCAGGCCACTACCTTTAACTCTCACTCTAGATTGTATATGTTGATCAAACTTATTTACCACAACACACTCTATATACTGAGGATCCCATAGTACCCAAACCCTACCCTTAGCAGTTAAAACATAATTATCCTCATATCTTCATCTTGGTGCAATTTTTTGAATCATTTTATTTGCCATACCTTCCTTTACTTTATGTTATAAGATATCTATAGTACTAACAATATTCTCCTTCATAAACAATTTAAGCTCCTTCTATTTATGAAGTTTATTGATTCCTCTAGTGTTCCAAGTGAATAGTTGCATATGAACTAGTAGTTAACCCATCACTAATACCCTATTTGTGCATATATTATCCATCCCCAACACTTGTACTACCATGCTCATACACATTCAGAGTATCAAATCTATTTTTCATTAGTACTGTGTGAGAAGTCTATTGCTTAGGAGTAGCTTTGGCTGTTGATTTTGATGGCACCTGCTTTCAGGCTTCCTCTTATGACATTTAGTCCTTTGTGCCTCGACCTACCCCTTTCTGCTTATGTCAATCTTATGTATACATTTATTCGCCCTTCTAGGTGGTGCTGGAGGTCAGACCCCCTCCTTCGCATAGAATTTATGGCCCACTTGGATGCACTTAGCACAATATTTCAGCACCCATTCATACTATATTATTTGTTCAAATATTTGGCCATTAGGATCCTCCACCTTCAGCTTCTTTGGTAGTTCTCTAGTAACATCCATTTCAATAAGAACTCGAGCAAATAATATTCGATCTATTTTAGTAGTACATTCATCCGCATATAAAGGAACCCCAAGCCCACTACAAAGTTGACTTAAGGAGTCCATACTACTATAATTTAGAGGAAAATTAGGGTATTTCATCCAAATAGGCACCGTCTGTAGTGCTTCCTTGTTAAAATCAAACTCAGGACTCCAAACCTTCACAATGATAGGTCAATTGTTTAACAAATGAGGTCCTGAGTAGAGTACCTCATTTCTATCATTCACATTAGCAAATCAAACTAAGAAGTATCCATCATTATGGTAATACACCTTTGACTTACTCACAATATTCACTTGGAGAGTTATTTATCGTTCCACAATAGCTATGGTAGGAGAATCCCCAACTACATATAAAATCAGAGCATGTTTCCATTTCTTCGTAGCCTTATCCACCTCCTCTTTGTTCAATTTTGTTAGTCTGCATGACCTAGTAATTTACTAACTTAACTTTTCGCTTAAGTGTGAAACAAATTGCCTTATATGTTCCAACAAAGCAGTAAGATTAGTAAGTAAGAACACATTATTTTACATGGAAAACACCCGACTCAAAAGGTGTAAAAAATCATGACCTATACCCCTACAGTATTTAACTCCAACTTCACTAAATCACTGAGCCTCCACAGAAAACAGATTACAAACTTTGCAACCTACAGAACTAACTCTAATTCCTTAACTTTAAGTTATGGATTTAGATTACAACTCTTGCAATTCTAGGAACTAACTCTAATTCCTAACCTTCAAGTTATGAATTCAAATTACAACTCTTGTAACCCTAGGAACTAACTCTAATTCCTAACCTTCAAGTTATGAATTCAAATTACAACTCTTGTAATTCAAATTAAACTTCAACACAAACCTCCCAAGGCATGTTCCCAACTCTTCGAGTTATCACAACCTGAAGACAACACTCCTAATTCAGTTTATAACTAACTGAACTAAGATTACATCAAGACTCGATCACAAATAAAAACTCCTAACACATAAACTCTATGAAAAGACCAGGTTCTTTGATGTGTTCTTTCAGTTCGCTGGCAGCACTTACGAAGTCAATTTTTCAGTTGCTCTTTTTGCTCTGTAAGTACACAAGTATTCTGGACGACTTCACCTCTATTTAAGCACAATTCTTCATAGAGTTATTGCTCACTTCAAACTCCTCATTGACTTGAACTCTCCTGACTTAGAGTTCTACTTCAAGTATGACCCCTTCTTCAATTCAAACTTCTTGCTTCTTTAGATTCCTTCTTCAAATCAAATTCATTAATTCTTTTGTATTGTATTCGAACTCCAACTCTTCAATTCAGTAGTAAATTAGAGAGTTATACTTCAAGTAAGACTCATTCTTCAATTAAAACTCCTTATCTCTTTAGACTCCTTCAAATCAAACTCATTGATTCTTTTTCATTAATTCATCACTTGTTTTATTCCTTGTGTTTTATCACAAAATTTCTTGATTTCCGCACTATTGTCTTTATTTATTTTTAAAAGTTTTTCCAATTCAACTTCTCGTGACAGGTGTACCTTTGGACCATGTTGACTGACGTGTTTCATCTTTCTTTATGAATCATCAAAACTGCATAAATCTAAACAAATTCAACTACCTTCTCCCCATTATTTATAACCGGAGTCACGTAGCTGAGACCCATACCCTTAGCCGATAATATGTTAGTATCAAAGAAATTCGCCCATTTGTGCTTAGGTTCATCCTTAAGCTCCAATTTCCTTTGCGCAATTTTGGACATTACCCCAGTATTCTCATTTTCCCCAACTTGACACTACTTGTCCTTGACCGTACTACCTCCTTCATTACGATCTTTTTCCACTGTCATCCACTGGCATTCTGGGCTTTATCTCTTATCTAAATCAGAGATGGAATTCCGAAAAATCAATAAAATTTGCTAAAATTATATTCAATTGTTAGAGAATTCACTAGTTTTTTCTTGATGTCATTTTACATCTATTTATTAGTAGAGAAAATACATAATGGGGTAATAAATTCACATTGAACAAGAATAAAAGGGGTAATTGAACCCCTATCAAGTTGAAGTGTCTCCTTAAAATTAAGGTGAAAGTTTAGAAAAAAAAAATGTTTCCCCTTATATTTACACCTTAATTTTAAGGAGGCACTTCAACTGTATAGGGGTCCAATTACCCTTTTATTCTTGTTCAGTGTAAATTTATTACCCCATTATAAGGCATGGAAAGTGTACTATACTCTCCAAAAGAGCTTGAGGTGAGCATAAACTAATTTTATTTTGTTTTAACGTTTCTTTCATAAAAAAAATACTATTATCATTTTAAAAGAGAAAATGTTTAAAATACACGTATACTTTGGATGAACTTGTTGTTAAACATTTTAACTTTGTGAGAGTTCTATGACCCCATGGATTATTTTAAAGTGAAATATATGCCCCTTAAAAATTATCACTCTGATTTGTATTAAATGGTCACAGATATGCGCCGACACGTGTCTTTATGTTAAATTTTTATTTCTTATTTTCTTTAAAAAAATAAACTTTTTTATTTTTCTTACCATATTGTATTCAACATTTTCTTAATTTTTTTCTATTTTGCTACTACTGAGAAGCCATGTTTCTTTTAAAAAATAAATTTTAACTTTTTATTAATATCTTAAATGAAATTACAATACTCTGAGCAACAACCCATTTATTGTCCAAATGGACTTACTAAAAGAGGAAACAAATAGACTAAAATTTGAAAAGGCCAAAAAAGGTCCAACTGGGGTGGGCATGATATAGTACGGTACTGTATTTTAAAAAATTGATATCATAATTTTGGTATTCAATTTTTTAAACATTATTATCATACCAATTTAATTCAATATGATTCAATATTTTATGATATGGTAAATCGATAACCATAGTTTGTTCTAAATTAACTAATATATACTCGTATAACAGAGTATTATGACTTCGACAATTAAAAAAAAGTCTCAATTCTATCATACTAACACATTACACATGTAGAAATATATATTCAAAATAAAGTACAAACAACTCCTTTTGTTAATCAATTAAATTTCAAATATATTTCAATCAAAATAGAGTAGTGAAAGTTTCAACTTCTAAACATTTAGTTTATACTAATACTAGGTTGCATATTTGTTAGTATTTTAATAATGTGTGTGTGTGTGAGATTTGTGTAACTATATACTTCGGTATGATATTCGGTATTTCGGTATGTTATTTCTAAATATCAAATACCATACCGAATACCAAAAAAAAAATGCATACTATATACCATACCAAATACCATAATACCAAAATCACGGTATTAAAAATTTTGATATGGTATGATAATTCGGTATATAACATACCATGTTCACCCCTAATTCTATTACGTATACTCTAAGTAGAGGGTTTTCTAAATCTCTAAATTCCACTCTTCTTCTATAACACCTCAGAAATTGAAAAAGAAAAGGGTTGCACTCTTGGGCACTGAAGCAGTTTCTTCAAGTCGACCTATGGACTATAGGAAGTTGTACGGGTGTAGGAAAGCAGTCGTGGAAACTAAGTGGAGGTTTTGAAAATGTCAAGCCCCTGATGATGCTCCATGAATGAACAAAATAGGTTGAAATAAGTCGTACTGGCCGTAGGAAGTGCCCGTAAAAGTTGTTAGGACTTAGTGAAATTTTGGAATGGTTTTTGGGTTCTACGACCAAGTCCTATGGACCATAGGAAGGGTTTCCCGGAAGTATGCCAATTAATGAGCCCTAGTAACAATTTTACGATTGATCAGGTTGATCCATAGAAAGCCTTACGGACCGTAGGTCCAATCGCAGACACTGTCCGACGGTTTTTAATTAAGGGTGTTTTGATTTTTTCTACCAAATTAAACCCTAAACTATGTCGTTTTTGTCTATAACTACCCCTATAACTAAATTTACTCTTCAAAACAACACCCATTCCCTCTCATTCGCCCAAACTCAAAAATTCTCTCAAGGGTTTCTTCTCCAAATTCTCTCAAACAATTATCAAGTCAAGCTAGGGTAACTTCATCAAGCTTCAAGATTTCTTGTTAGGGATTTGATTACCCAAGGTATGTGGGAACTTCATCAATAGATTCTTTTCATTCATTGGGTTCCAAAAGAATTTCAATTTTCCAATTGATTTCACCCAGTTCTTTTAGGATTTCATGTGATTCTCCATGCGTTCAATTCATTATGATTCAACTATTCATATTCAATATTATTAGGTGTGATTTGATCAAATTACATGATTTTTAATTGATTTCATATGGACTCATGCCTGTGTCTATTTTATGAATATGAACTATGATTATGATGAACTTATGAATTATGATTATGAATCTATGCATGCTTTATAAAATAATAATTTATGACTAAAAGATATTTTAAAGATAAAGTGTCAATGATTTGTGAAAGTTTTTCTTACATTTGAATGGAAATCATGATCTGGATGCTTAGATATGTAAGTGTCTAAATGAATGAAGTTATGGTCATGATTTTGAAATGAACTATTCTAATATGAACTTATGATTGATTTGATAGTCTTAATTGTTGCCCTTCCAAGTATTTTGATGATGATTATGTATTTTTCATTGGAGTATACTTAGCACCAAGAGGACTTTGAGATGGAGACTTTTTGTAGAGACCGGGTCTCTAGAAGCAATCTCCTTGTCCCAAACTACGTGCCCAGTAGGATTGTCTTAAATGACCTAGCTAGTGGATCCACCTTAGCAATTATGAATGATACTTAGTTCTACCTTGGCAAGTAGACTCTCTTTACGATGTGAGGGTTATACCGAATTCCATGTTATAGCTCACATGATCTTATTGTAGGTTAACGGTAAATATCCCACAAACTAATTATGTTTTCTTCAAAAGTATTTTCAAAGCTTTTCTATGGTTTTCAATATGCATTGACCTTTGTCATGAACTATGATTCCTCTTTAAAGGTTTTTACTACATTTTACTTGGTCATGCATATCATGTTTAAGTTCGTCATACTATCATGCCTATGTTATTATGCATTTACCTATATTGAGTACATTCAAAGTACTGATGCATATTGTGCCTAGCTATACTGATGTCTAGTGCTAAGCTAACTCTTTCCTTTCGGGTATGTTCTTTGATGGATGGAGTTGCAGGTATATCCCAATTTTTTTCTGAGGGTTCACCTGTTCGGTTTATTTTATATTCTATAAAAAAAAAATTAGGTAGAGAAGAATTGAAGATACCTTTTGAACTTGACACAAATTATTAGTTTCGTCCTCGAACTATTGACAGCCTTAAAATACTCCTCTTTTTTATTAACTAAATTTAGATACACCCTCGATCTGCCACATGACATAACAAATTGCCTCAAACTCTTGTAGGGGCATGTGACTCTTAATAAAAAGTCTTTTAGGGGTGTATTTCATGCATGTTGCAAGATTAGGGTGTATGTAAGTTTAGTTAGTCAAGTAAAAGAGTATTTTTAAGACTGCCAATAGTTCGGGGATGCAACTAATAATATATGCGAAATTTATGGTGTTTTCAATATATAATTCTCTCTCTTTTTAAAAATAAATAAATTATTGAGATCTCCCCCTACTAAAAATGGAGATTTAGAGTGGTGAGGTTAAGAGATAAGTAAGAGATAGTCAATTTGGGGTTAGGGAGCTTGAGAAGGTAACCCTTTGTTAGTAAATTATATCCTTTGATCACGACCATTCATAGTATTATGTGATGACACAGGTAGGTAAATACATGAGAGTTGACGTGAAGAAGAAAGGAAGAAAGGAAGAAAGAAAAATTAAAAGATAAAAAGAAGAAGAAACAAAATAAAAACAATGGCTGCATTTTTTTTTATGATATATCTTGAGGTTAATAATAACATGAGAAATCTGCAATATCATGAATCAAAAAGTTTTTGTTGTAAATAAGTGTCTCTTAATAAATTTATAACTTCTGTTTATTTCCCCTCAAAATGAACGTATCTAGAGAACTAAAATTTGAAAGTTTAGTGTATTCATTCTTGAACTCCTAAATACATTTTTTATATTCTAAAAGTCATGACTTTATTTAATGCATATAAATTGAGGTTCGTTCATTTGGAAAACATACCGATATATTGAACAATTTTCTAATTGGAAAGTGTACTAAAGAAACATTGATTAAAGGGTCAAATTATTCATACATCAAGAATAAGTGAAAAACACTTGAATGCTACCTTATTGTAATTTAGTTGAATCAAATATAGTATTATTGTTGATTTTTTATTTGCTCGTGAAAAAGACCTCAACTATATTAAAATAATGACTTTACTCAACTCTAAGTCAACCATGTTTCGTTTGGTTTTCTATTATTATCATTATCCATGTTCTAACCGTTCAAAGAAAGTTGACTTTAGATGTTCTCAACTTTATCAAATTCTAATTTTAAATTATTTCATGGAAAAAACTTTTCTATATGGCGTAAAAAGTTTTATTTTATTTTAAAAATTAAACTTTAGACCTATGGGCCTATTTTATACATTAGAAAATTGATGTAGTAATTAAGGTTCACTAAAAATGGTATAGTATTATTGTTGATTTTTTATTTGCTCATGAAAAAGACTTCAACTATATTAAAATAATGACTTTACTCAACTCTAAGTCAACCATGTTTCGTTTGGTTTTCTATTATTATCATTATCCATGTTCTAACAGTTCAAAGAAAGTTGACTTTAGATTTTCTCAACTTTATCAAATTCTAATTTTAAATTATTTCATGGAAAAAACTTTTCTATATGGCGTAAAAAGTTTTATTTTATTTTTAAAAATTAAACTTTAGACCTATGGGCCTATTTTATACATTAGAAAATTGATATAGTAATTAAGGTTCACTAAAAATGGTAAACAATAGACCAAAAATTCGATCCATTTTTTTTAAAAAAAGGAGGGAAAATTGTATAAAATAGCAAATTATTAATTCAAATTAAATGTTATAACCACAGTTTGATTTAATTGTAACCCGTAGCAAACAGTTGTCATTCGCCTCTCTCCCTAGGTTTCTCGCTCGCCACTCTCTCCCTCGCCTCTCTCGCTTTTATACAAACACAAATGTATAAAATGTGTTTGTGTTTGTATAAAGCGAGAGAAAACTGTATATACAAATATGAATACATATTTTCGTCCTATACACTTATAATTATACAAATACAGATCTTCCCCTGCTCAGTTCTCTTTTTTCTTTCTCTCTTTCTCGCTTTATACAAACACAAATTATACAAATTACAATGTATAATTTGTGTTGTATAAAGTGAGCGAAAGAGAGAGAGACAGAGAGATATTTGATATACAAATATTTTATTTCGATTCAATTGTATACAAATTTGCAGATACACAAACACATAAAATTGAATTGAGAGGCAGCCATCAAAATTATACAAATCTGAATCTCTTGCCAGCGAGTTATACAATCTGATACTCCATAACAAACATAAAGTATGCTATGGAGTTCAATTATACAAACTATAGCTATAACATATAAATATGATTTTTATGTTTGCTATATGTGAAAGTTAAATTGTATGAAATAGCAAACTATTAATTCAAATTAAATGCTATAGCTATAGTTTATTTTATTTGTAATTCGCAGCAAACATCCCATTTTTTTGTCATCTGGTTCGGTATACAATTAGTCATTTTTGGTATACAATTACCCATTCGGTATACAAACTCATTCGGTATACAAATGTATAAAATGTGTTTGTGTTTGTATAAAGCGAGAGAAAAGTGTATATACAAATACAAACACATATATTTTTGTCCTATATATACACTTATAATTATACAAATACAGATCTTTCCTTGCCCAGTTCTCTTTTGTCTTTCTCTCTTTCTCGCCTTATACAAACACAGATTATACAAATTACAATGTATAATTTGTATTGTATAAAGCGAGAGAGAGATTTGCATATAAATTTCACATATACACTTATACAAAGAACACGTACATATACAAATTATAGTACATATACAATGGACAAGCCTAACTGAAACATTTTATATACAAATTATCCAATTGTATAAATGAATTTATACAAAATTGAACAATTTGTATATAAATTGGATGTATCTAGCGAAATATACAAATCAAAAGCTCCATAGCAAACATAAAATTTGCTATACAACACAATTATGTAAACTATAGCTATAACATATAAATATGATTTTAAAGAGAAGATTGTATCTATTATTTGTCCCCTTGATGTCCTCGATAAATTAGTGAATTTTAAGTTTTAAGGTATGTACTTCTTCCTTTTGTTGTGCATTTGTTCCTTTCTTTATGCCTATTGTATTTTCCTCTAATTGATTTTCATTTTGTGAAGAATTTTTTCTTTACTACTATGTCATGTTTTTTATGTACGACCTTTATGAATGTCTTTCGCAATTTAGTGCTTGGGTTTTCAAGTATGTTACTTGTGTGTTAATTTTTGTTTGAGTTTGTGTGCTTATATATTTTTCATCTCTGTAGAACTTTTTATATTTTTAAATATTGTACTCTTTTGTATTTGAGTTGTTTTGAACCTAATCCTTTGATGTGTTTATACTGCCTGGTTTATGTGATGCTACTCATTTGGATTTTTTTTCTTTGATTCTGAGATAAGATATTTGCGATTTGTTACTGTTTAGCATTCTCCTTCTGTGTTGTTCAAAGTTCCCGAAATGGTGATAACTTGTCATTTCTTTATTCAATGGTTGGTTTGCTAGTGAGTCTGCCAGTTGATTTCCTTCTCTAAAAATGTGTGTACAATAAACAAGCTAATTAGTGGCATATATATATATATAGACCCGTCTATGTAGCGCCCTCACAAATCAAGATTCTTATTTAACCCTTCTTAAATTTTACAATCTTACAGAAAAGTCACAACTTTTCATAAAAATCAAAACTCTTCATAAAAGTCACAACTCTTCATTTTTCATTCACACATTTTAAAACTCAACACTTAATTTCAAGGCACCAAAAGAAGAAAGAATAAACAAAGAAAATCGATTTCAATTACAATGCGACATTACTGCTCTTGCGTCTCTCAGTCCACAACTCATAACACTACTGGAATGGTTGAATTCATAACATTTGGTTCTTTAGTAAACAAAACTTCTATTACTGCCACTATTATTTGTATATTTTTTTCCGCTATAGGAGAGTCAAATTTGTTGGGTTTTAGCAAGATGTGAATGGGAAATAAGAATGAATGAGAAATTGGGAAATGTGGGGGAACCAATTTGGAGGGAAAATGAAAAGTCATTTCTCCAATATTGGTAGAAGAAAGGAAAAATGTTGTACTTATATTAGGAAACACTTCTTTTATCTCTTAAAGGGTTAAGAAAAAGGTGCCCCTCACGTCGTCGTTGTCACACGACTTCGGCTTCGAATTCTTTAGGATAATTTATTTAATCAATCTCATTAATTAATTTATTTTTCTTAAAAATTAACTCAGAATGTTAATTAATTAACAAAACTAATTTCGTGTAACAAAATTATTTAAAAATTCACACGTAACGATAAAGTCGTTCTGAAGGAACATGTTCCTTCTGAATAAATATTATTTTTCCCAAAAGACACAATGTTCTGCAAAGACATGTCTGAACCGATGCGTTCACACCATTGTCTGAAAACACGCGTTCCTTGTTGCAAATGACTATAAATAGAGAGGTTTCTCTAATTATTCAAACACTGAAATTTTTTCTCTCTTCTGCATACATTTTCTTACAAATAAAATTGTCGATCAACTGAGTCTGTGTGTGCTCTGTTGCTGTTCTTGAGTTCACTGAAATTATTGAAGTTTGAGGTACCGCTACTTCTCAAATAGTTAATCTGTTTTATCTTGGAAGAAATTAATCTACAACCTCGGGTACTTGAGGGGATTAAATTTCTTAAGAAAATACAGTGGGTTCTGTAGACTCAGATTATTTATTTTCTGTCTATTTCATCTTTTTTTGTTTCTGTTTTTCCTAACCTAAATACAGGACATAACAAGCTTAAGAAATTTAATTTGATTTCTGTATTTGAGGTTTCAGGAGATTAAAACCTTTCTGGTTTTCTAATCTGTTTAAATTTTAAAATTCATTCGATTAACGACTAGAAGAACATAATATCTTCATCGTTAAATCAGAAACATGTTGTATAAAGATTTATTCTTTACTGTTAGTATTTCACATACTAAATTATTTGTCATTTGTGACAGAAAAATGAAAAATTCAAATCAAGTAAATGTTGGAATAGTGAGTGTTGCAACAACATCGGTTGCACATAATTATTCAATTGTTGCCCTTGCACCGACCGAGAAACCTACAAAGTGTTCTGGAGTCGACTTCAAAAGATGGCAGCAGAAGATGTTCTTCTATCTGACTATGTTGAGTCTGCAGAGGTTCATTAGTGAGAACGTTCCTATTTTGTCGGATGAAACTCCGGACGAAGAACGATTCTTGGTAACAGAAGCATGGAAGCATTCAAATTTTTTATGTAAAACTATATTCTGAGTGGTCTGCATGATGATCTGTACAATGTGTACAGTAGTGTGATGACCTTAAAAGAACTCTGGGATGCTTTGGAAAAGAAGTACAAAACAGAGGATGCCGGAATGAAGAAGTTTAATGTGGCAAAGTTTCTGGACTATAAGATGATAGACAGTAAAACTGTTGTCATCCAAGTTCAAGAGTTGCAGGTCATAATCCATGATCTCCTTGCCGAAGGTATAAGGTTATATAATACCTATGTTGAACATATTAAGTTTGTTCTTAATACTCATATAATCTTTAATGTAGAATCGATTGTGAATGATGTTTTTCAAGTGGCGGTCATTATTGAGATGTTACCTCCATTGTAGAAGGACTTCAAAAACTACTTGAAACATAAACGCAAGGAGATGACTGTTGAAGATCTCATGGTAAGGTTGAGAATGGAAGAGGATAACAAGGCCGCAGAAAAGTGGTCACGTGGTAATTCAGTAATATCTGGAGTAAATATTATTGAAGAAGATCCCACAAAATCAAAGAAAATATAAAAAGAATCTGGACCAAAGATCAATCCTTCTAAGAAAAAATTCAATGGGAACTGCTTCAATTACGGTAAACATGGTCATAGGGCTATTGAATGTCGGGGTCCTAAGAAGGACAAGAAGAAGGATCAAGTAAATTTGGCTAAATTCAAAGAAGAGATGGACGATCTCTGTGCAATGCTTTCAGAATGCAACTTGGTTGGAAATCCAAGAGAATGATGAATAGATTCTGGTGCCTCATGTCATGTTTGTGCCAACAGAAAATTATTTGCATTATATACTTCAGCACCAGCAGATGAGACGTTGTTTATGGCAAACTCCGTTGCTACAAAGGTGGAAGGAACTGGCAAGGTCCACTTAAAGATGACCTTGGGCAAAGTGGTGATTTTGAACAGGGTCTTGTATGTTTCGAAATTATGAAAGAACTTAGTTTCTATACCAGTTCTAATCAAGAACGGATTCAAATGTGTATTTGTTTCTAATAAAGTTTTAGTGAGTAAGAATGAGATGTATGTAGGAAAAGGTTACCTCACTGAAGGTCTCTTCAAACTCAATGTAATTGCAGTTGATATGAATAAAAATTATGCTTCTTCTTACTTGCTTGAGTCAAAATATTTATGGTATGAATGTTTGGGACACATCAATAACAAAACCTTGCGAAAACTGATTAACTTAAATGTTTTGCCTAAGTTTGAGTGCAATAAATCAAAATGTCAAGTATGCGTTGAATCTAAGTATGCTAAGTATCCTTATAAATCAATTGAAAATAATTCATACCCCTTAAAACTGATTCACACTAACATTTGTGACATGAAGTCAACACCACTGCGTGGTGAAAAAAAGTATTTCATAACTTTTATTGATGATTTCACTAGATATTGTTACGTCTATTTGCTAAATGGTGAGGATGAAACATTAGATGCATTTAGGCAAATATAAAACTGAAGTTGAAAATTAGTTGGATAAAAAACTCAAAATGGTCAGAAGTGATAGAGGTGGAGAATATGAATATCCATTTGCAGAAATATGTTAAGAAAATGGAATTATCCATCAAACTACTGCTCTTTACTCTCTTCAATCTAATGGAATTGCGGAAAGAAAAATCTAACTTTAAAGGAAATGATGAATGTCTTACTTATAAGTTTAGGTTTACCACAAAATTTGTGGGGGGAAGCTATTCTTATAGCAAATCGGATACTCAATAGAGTGTCTCACAGCAAGACACATGTTATTCCATATGAGAAATGGAAAGGTAGAAAACTCAACTTGAAATATTTCAAAGTATGGGGGTGTCTAGCCAAAGTCTAGGTTCCTATACCTAAGAGGGTAAAAATAGGACATAAGACTGTG
This sequence comes from Solanum chiquidenum, assembly GCA_029582725.1. Lineage (NCBI taxonomy): Eukaryota > Viridiplantae > Streptophyta > Magnoliopsida > Solanales > Solanaceae > Solanum > Solanum chiquidenum. Next base: position 15,544 of record JAJOOS010013758.1, read on the forward strand.
GACTGTGTATTCATTGGATATGCCACAAACAGTAAGGCATGTCGATTTTTGGTTCATAAGTCCGAACATCTGGATATTCATGACAATACAGTAATGGAATCAGATAACCCTAAATTCTTTAAATATATCTATCCGTATAAAATTAGACTTGAGTTTTCTAGTGGAGGGTCTAAACGACCTCGAGAAGAACCAAAAGAGAATGTACATAATGAAGAGAGTCCAAGGCGTAGTAAATGTCAAAGGACAACTACTTCATTTGAATCTAATTTTGTAACATTCCTTCTTGAAAGTGAGCCTCAAACATTCAAGGAAGCTATGTTGTCTACTGACTCAACCTTTTGGAAGGAGCCTATCAATAGTGAGATTAAATGAATCTTAAGCAATTATACTTGGGAGTTGGTTGATCTTCCTCCGGGAAACAAACCATTGAGTTCAAAATGGATTTCCAAAAGGAAGATGAAAGATGATGGAACTATTGACAAATATAAAGCAAGACTTGTTGTCAAAGACTTTAGATAGAAATAAGGTCTTTATTATTTTGACATATACTCTCCAGTGACTAGTATAACATCAATTCGGATGTTAATTTTTCTAGCTGCAGTAGACGGTCTTTAAATCCATCAAATAGATGTGAAAACCGCCTTCTTAAATGGAGAGCTAGAGGAAGAGATTTACATAGAACAACCCGAGGGCTTCGTAGTTCCTGGTAAAGAAAAGAAAGTATGCAAACTTGTTAAGTCACTCTATGGACTAAAACAAGCACCGAAACAATGGCATGCAAAGTTTGATCAAAACATGTTGGCAAATGGATTTAAGATCAATGAATGTGATAAATATGTCTGCATTAAAGACGTTCCAAATTAGGAGGTCATTGTATGCCTATATGTGGATGACATGTTGATAATGAGCAAGGACATTGCTAATGTACAAGCTACTAAGTGTATGCTCGCTAGTAAGTTTGATATGAAAGATCTATGAGTTGTCGATTTGATATTGGGAAATAATATTCATAAAACTCCTCACGGTCTAGCATTGTCTCAATCTCATTATATTCGAAAGGTACTTGAAAAGTTCAAGTACTTGAATTTCAAAAAGGCAAAGACCCCAATTAATGTGAACCTTGATCTTGCTAAGAATAAAGGTGAAAGTCAGTCTCAATTAGATTATGCCAGAGTATTGGAAAGTTTGATGTACGTCATGAACTGTACACGACCAGACATAACCTGCGCTATAAGTAAACTGAGTCGATACACAAGTAATCTCAATCAAAATCATTGGCTGGCAATGAAGAGGGTTTGGGGGGTACTTAGATGACACCCAAAACTATGCTTTGCATTACAAAAAATATCCAACTGTTGTTGAAGGATATAGTGATGCAAATTGGATTACTGGGTCAACTGAAACGAAATCCACGAGTGGATATGTTTTCACTATTGGTGGAGGAGCAATATCTTGGAAATAATCCAAACAAACATGTATAACTCGATCTACAATGGAGTCTGAAATTATCACCTTAGATAAATAAGGCAGGTGAAGAAGATGAATGGCTCCGGAATTTCTTAGAAGATATTTCATTTTGGCCCAAACCAATGGCCCCTATATGCATACACTACGATAGTCAAGCTGCAATAGGAAGGGCTGGAAGCGTTATGTATAATAGCAAGTCTCATCATATATGATGGAGACACAACTCTGTTAGACAACTACTCTCTAGCAGAATTATCACAATTCACTATGTAAAGTAAAATGATAATGTGTCGGATCCACTTAAAAAAGGCCTAACTAGAAAAGGAGTTGAGAGATCATCGACGGAAATGAGACTATGGCCGAGAACAAGTCATCGTGGCGGTAACTCTACCTAGAAGACTGGAGATCTCAAGATATAGGTTCAAGGAGATCAAACAAGGTCATAGATGACGGTTTAACATTGTCAAAAATTATTTTATGGTCCATTCTAATGATGAGACAATGTTCAGTAACCAAGATAAAGGCATAAGACTTTTAATGGTTTCTAAGTTTGATACAGGGTATATCAAATAGTGTATCTACGGGATAACACATTTAGAAACCACCTATATAAGTGTGAAGTGTAAGCCGCTTCAAAGAGAATCCGGTAAGGCTAATTCTCTAAGCACTTATTAACCAAGACATGTTCATGGCTGAAACAAACAAAACAATGACAATAAAAAATAGTTCAAGGGTTGATTGTGTGACTTATGTTGTCTAGGTATACACCAAAGCTCGACGGTTCAAAGATATCAAATCTACCAATTGACCGAGTATATACGATATATGTTCACTACGGAAAGTTCAAAGGGAAGCCTACTTATCCAGATGCGATTAACCCTTACTTACGAGACACACAAGTTTTTTATGCACATGTTTTAACAATAGTCATTCTCCATTCATGTGGGGGGATTGTTGGGTTTTATCAAGGTATGAATGGGAAATAAGAATGAATGAGAAATTGGGAAATGTGGGGGAACCAATTTGGAGGGAAAATGAAAAGTCATTTCTCCCATAATGGTAGAAGAAAGGAAAAATGTTGTCCTTATATTAGGAAACACTTCCTTTAGCTCTTAAAGGGTTGAGAAAAAGGTGCCCCCTCGCGCCGTCGTCGTCGCTCGCTCGACTTCGGCTTCGGCTTCAGCTTCGGCTTCTGATTCGAATTCGGATTCGGATTCGAATTTGAATTTGAATTTGGAAAATGATTGATTGATAATATTTTTAGGCAAAATTTATTTAATCAATCTCATTAATTAATTTCCTTTTTCTTAAAACTTAATTCATAATGTTAATTAATTAACAGAATTATTTAAAAATTCACGCGTAACAGTAAATTCGTTCTGAAGGGACCTGTTCCGTCCGAATAGACATTATTTTTCTCAAAAGACACAACATTCTGGAAAGACATGTCTGAACAAATGTGTTCACACCATTGTCTGAATAGACACGTTCCTTGATGCAATTGGCTATAAATAGAGAGGTTTCTCTCATATTTCAAATACTGAATTTTTTTCTCTCTTCTGCATACATTTTCTTACAAATTAAATTATCAATCGACTGAGTCTGTGTGTGCTCTCATTGTTGTTCTTCAGTTCGCTGAAATTATTGAAGTTTGAGGTACCGCTATTTTTCTAATAGTTAATTCGTTTTATCTTGGGAGACATTAATTTATAACCTCGGGCACTTGAGGGGATTAAATTTCTTAAGGAAACACAATGAGTTCTGTGGACTCGGATTATTTATTTTCTATCTATTTCATCTTTTTTTGTTTCTGTTTTTCCTAACCTGAATACAGGAGATAACAAAATTTAAATACATTAATTAAGTTTCTTATGAAGTGTGTTTCATTCCTCAAAGTTCTCTTCCTCCTATTTAATGAATCTTAATCTTTTACTACAAGATATAGTGATTCATGTAACTATTGCCATTTATTTTTGCTATTTTGGTGATTTTTTTAAACTCTATTTAAAATCCCAGCAATAATGATTGAAAATTGATCTTCTCTTTTGTCCCTTTCTACATGCTTCTTCATATACTTTTTGGGGAAAAGACTTGTGGGTTGTGCTAAATTTGACAACGCACAACAACAAATATGCGATAACTAATACAAAATCAATGGTGAAGTTTGTTAAAAGAATCAAACAAACTGCTCTTTGGCTTGCCATAGTTAGTATATTATTCTGATTATTTTATCTTAGGTTCAAACATTTTGTATGTCATTGCACTTTTCGTAGAATATTAGTATATAGACAATTAGTCCACTTCTTTTATCACAAGTTGACTAATTTGTCATATTTCTTCTTCTCTTCTTTTTGGGCATAATTAGAGATCAAATTTTCTTCAAACTAGCAGATGCCCAAAATACACTATAACAAAAATATTTTTTATCAGCAATACATATGCACATTAACAAAGAGTGATAGAGCCTTTACCGACATTAATTAATTGTCATTAGATTCAATATCGCTATAAGCTTTAGAGGTATTTATAGAGAGTACTAATTGCATCTGAAAATACATATTTATCGAAAATTAAGCTATTAATTATCGTTAAAGATCATATTTGGTGTAGTGATAACTCTTTCTTTTGGCTTTTTCAATTAAAATTTTGAAATGTAAACTTGGATAAACCCGATATACTATCTTTTTGAAAAATATATTAAGCAACATGCCTTTTTCTTTTTGATTGTGAGGAAAGTAAGGTCGTCTTTATTATTATTTGTGGATATTTGTGAGTTCAAGTGCTCACAAATTTATGTTGTGAGATTTTAATATGTTAAATATCAAATTTTTCGTTCAGAATATCCAGTCATGAACAGTTTCATTCAGATGCCACCTATTGCTTGGTTTATCATTGCATTAATTTTTTGTAACTGCATACTATAACCATAACAATAACTATGGTTCAATTCCAAATAAGTTGGGGTCGGTGATATGAAACCTAAGCAATAGTAATGACTATTCTGAGACAATGGAAAAAAATCTTTAAATTTTAGGGTCATTTTTTACATATACATGATACGACATACTATAATAAAAAAAAAGAGATAAATAGAGGTTCATAAGAAAGGAGCTGAAGGTCCTCCATTTGAATATAGTTAATTTTGTTCTTGTATGGAGGAACGTTTTGCCTTAAGATAAAATGTGATAATGTAGTGAATGTATCAAAAATACAGATATTACTGAATGATCATATGTAAACTTAATAAAATAGTTCAATCCCTTGCGAAGCACATGTAATTTATCTAGTTCAAAAATAAATAAGATGCCTAGCTTTTATTTTTCATTTTTTTATTTTTGAGATCCAAAGTTATTTCTTCTTTTTAATGAAAAATCTTTATTTTTTATGGTCTTAAACTAAAGATATATATAAATATAATATACCAAAATATTTTTTAATCTTGTGGTCTTAAACATGTCATGTGGAAGTTAAATTTAAAAAATGGCAAAAAAGAAAGAAACTTTCTTTAATTTTTTGAAACTAACTAAAAGAAAGACACAATATAAAAAATTTTTTGTTAAAAATACTTATAATAATTCTATTATTACTAAAAAATGAGGGGCCTCAAATTTGGGGGCCTAAGACGGATGCTTCATTTTTAAAGGCATTGAGCTGCCCCTACTTGCATTTTGTGTTCCAATGCATGTATTTCCTTCATTCATATTGCCAAGTTTCATGATGGTTTTCAACCTTTTGATAGGATTTTTTCGAGAAGTTTTGAGTATATCTCTATAATGATTTGATTTTATTGCTTGTTATCCAACAAAGGATAACTTTTTTAAATTACTATCACCCATATTTCACTATTTGTCATATGATCCAATTCCTCTGCCTCTACATACTTTGGATTCCCTTCTGTATTTCTTACACAAAATTCATTGGCATTCCTATACATACACCATTTGTATTACATATAATCCAATCTTGTAGGTCCATATTACTTTTGTGATTTTCAGGTAGCTCTATCTTGTTTCATTGTTTGTACTAAGAGCCTATTTGGATTGACTTACAAAAAGTAGTTTTTAAGTCAAAAAATAAAGGGAAAAGGGTCTGAAAAATACTTCAACTTTGGCCGAAATTGTTGTTACGATACCAAACTTTATGGAGGACCTTTTACCCTCCTGCACTATTTAATAGTGTATTTTAAAGATATATATATATGCCCACGTGGATACATTACTATTTATAATGATGCAATATTTATGATGTCCACGTGGGTACATATATACCTTTAAAATACACTATTAAATAGTACAAAAGAGTAAAAGGTCCTTTCCAAAGTTCGGTATTGTAACAACAATTACGGTCAAATTTCGGATATATTTCAGACATTTTTCTCAAAAATAAAAGTCAAACTTAGATGACTTTTAAGTCAAAAATAAAAAATAGGGAGAGACCTACTTTTTGTTTTTAACTTTTTTAAAGTCATTTTAAACTTATTTTAAGTTATTTTTAACCTTACCATACACTTCTAAAAATTAAAAATAACTTAAAAGTAGGTTTGATCAACTTTTAAGTCAATCCAAACAGGCTCTAAGTCAACTCATTTATTTGGTACATGTTTGAAGGAGGAATTTCTTACTTGTACTATAACAACATTCTCCATCTTACAATATTTGTTACTCATGAAAGAACCAGGGCCGTCTTAACCCCTAGGCTACTAAAGCCATCGCTTGGGGCCCCATATATTTTTGGGACCCCATTTTTTAAAAAACAATTATTTATATATGTAATTTTTTTAAATTTTTTTTATATTTACTGTGAGTGTTATGATTTCTACTAAGGAAATTGCATATGAGATGAAAATAAACCTGAATTTCGTAAGAAACAATTTGATGAAAATATGAGTAGCGAAATCACAAAGTCCCGTGAAGAATCTTTTAGAGTTGATTTCTTTATATATGTAGAGTAGATCAAACTATTTTTTCACTTCAAAATAGATTATAACTAATTGAAGCATATGAAAATATTTTTGATTTCTTATTTAGTGGTAAAATATTGAGATCACTAGATGATGAGATAAAAAAATATTGTCTTAACCTTGAACTTTCTTTAACACGTTATAGTTATTCTGATATTGATGGTTTAGATTTATTTTTTTGCATCAAAAGTGTTAAGAGAATAATACAAGTAGAAGATAATGATCTAATGAAAATACTCAATCAAATAAAAAGACTTGATTCTTTTCCAAAAACACATATTGCTTATAGAATGTTAACAGTTCCTGTAACCATTGCTTCAGCCGAAAGAAGGTTTTTCGAAATAAAAATTGATTAAATCTTCTTTAAGATCAACCATGTCTCAAGAGAGATTGAATGAATTAGCTATATTATCATTTGAAAAGGAATTATTAAAACAAATTGATTATAAAACATACATAATGATCACTTCACATCTAAAATAGCTAGAAATGTAGGTATATATGATGAAAAACAAGATTAGGGCCCCTCTCTTAAATTTCGCATTAGGCCCCCAATGTTGTTGAGTCGGCCCTGGAAAGAACTCCAGAGTGATGGTTTGGTTCTTTAATTCCATCACAACTTACAGTATAAGGCCATATATAGTAGGGAGTAGGGACCTAAATCTTAAACCTCCTTCTAGTACTAGTATGAGATGTGTCTTGCAATTAGAAAAAATTATATGTCTTTTTTTAAAAAAGTTTTATATGTTCTTATGATTATTTTATGTGTTTTAATGTCAAAATATTATTTTGTATTTTAGAGTCAGAATGGTCAAAAGGAGAAAAAAATTAGAAAAATTGTCAGAAAAAATGTGATCTAGGGAATCAATTCATGAACTGCAAATCATGTAGTGAAAACATTAAGAGTGCGTATCAAAAGACCCCGTAGAGCTGGTTTTATACAAGGAGATATTGATATTGTGGTGGATAAGATGAAGGAAATGAGGTTGAGATGTTTTGTCATGTGAGAAGGAGATGCATAGATGTCTAGTGAGCAATTATGAGAGGTTTACTATAGTGGTATGAGGAGAGGTAGAAGTAGGTTAAGGAAGTATTGGGGTGAGATAATTAGACAAGACATAACCCTATAGGACGATATGAAGATCGAGGATTAGGGTAGAAGGTTAATGCTTAATAGATAAGCAAATATTTTCTGGACTTTTGTATTAATTATTATTATTATTACTCATATGTTATTTTATTCTTCTATTTTTATTATTATCTATCATGTCATTTGCTTTGATTATCGTATTCTTTTTTCTCATTTATTTTCAACATGACTTCTCCACTACGACATTTCTTTTTCAAACCTTTTTTGAAATGCTTTACTTGAGACAAAAGTCTATCAAAAATAATTTATCTACCTTCATAAGATAGGGATAAATACATGTGACCCTCCTCCAATCCCACTCGTAGGATACATTGGTATGTTGTGTATTTTCTTTTTGGTTAAAGGGGTAGTTATATATATATAGACAAGTTAGGTTGAGTTTGTGAACCCCCTTGTCAGTGAGTGCACATTGATAGAGTTTTGGGCCACATCCCGGCCCTAGATAATAGTATTAACAAAATAAACTTTCCTAGCATACGTAGTTTCTATTTGATATAATACATATATTGGACTTTAAATTTGGCTTCAAATTTCAACTTTGACCTCTAACTTTCGTAGTGCACAAACAGACACTTTAACTATCCAACCTTTTAATAAATAAACATGCGTGTCCTACCTGGCAAAACGCGTGATGTGCACGTATTTTGCGCGAATTTGGAGTAATTTTCGAGGCCCACAACAGTAAAAAAAAATATTGAAATGACAAATCTACCCTTAATCAATCCCTTTTATATATATCTTTATATTTCCAAATCAAAATCTCATTTCTCTTTCCTCCTCTTTCAAATCAAAAAAAAAATTCCTCTCTTTTAAAACGATTTGTGCTCATATTTAGTGCAAATGGCTTCTAATTTTTTTTGTCATTGTGGAAAAAGAACTATAACCCTTGTATATTAATTAAAAATAATTTTAAATTTTTTTTAGTTCTAAAATGGACGTGTAAAGTATTTAATTAGTTGGCAGCCACTAAGTGACTCACTAATCCACGTGGGAGCGTTTGCATTTCACGATCTTTGCCTCCAAAAATCGTGTGTTTATTTATTAAAAGGTTGAATAGTTAAAGTGCATGTTTCTGCAATATGAAAATTGGAGGTCAAAGTTGAAATTTGAAGCCAAGTTTAGGATCCAATATATTTCTATTTTGTCCGCTTCCCACTCCTAATAAGTATACGTGGGAGGAGCTGTGTCTGTGAAAATAGAGGGAACGCCAAAAACTTGTTGTTTCATTCCTTCCTTCACCAGCTTGTTCTGCTCCCTGAAGATGTGCGCCAACCTTGGCGTACCCAATTTTTCTGCATCAATGGCCTGCACTCAACTGCTAAGTTAGTGTATGGCAAATGGTCATTTTCAATCATGTGGATGTCATCAAAAGAATCAATGTTGATTACTAAGGGGATTAGGTTATGATCCACTCCTAATTGCAACCCTTTTTTTATGGCTTGGAGCTTCGCCATCACAGGGTTTGTATTAGGAATGCATTCAATGAAGCTCAGCACCCAATGAACCGTGTAGTCCCTGAAAGCCCACACCAAGTCCTCCCAATCCCGGGGTGTTCTTTACCGCCCCATCAATGTTGAGCTTGTAGAATTCTCTATCGGGGAGTTTCCATCTGACCTGAATGATAGTTTGATGTTGTTTAAGCATCTCTTTTTGGACCAGCATTAGATGGTATTCCATGGTTTGGCTGATGGTATTACCACATTTAATGTGGTATTTCTTCTTGTTGAAGAGATTGTTGTTCCTCGTAAGCTAGATATTCCATGAGCAGATAGGAATTAGAGTGCCTCGGTTAATTCTACTATTGAAAGGCTTATTCCTAATGTAATTCCAAAAAGGAATCTAGTTGTTGGTGCTCATATTGAAGGCCTGGATATTGTTGGTGTTATTTAAAATATTCTCCCAAAATTGAATTGAATTAGGGCACTCAAAGAAAATATGATTGTTGTCTTCTTTCGGAGAATTGCAGAAGTGGCTACTGGGGTTAACATTAAGACCTTTCTGATGGAGGGAGTGACTAGTGGCAGTGGGGAGTCCATCATGGTGGAAAAGTCAGGGGGAATTTTTGGCTTTATTGGGAACAAATCCAATCAAATTGCTTCCACTGATTTTGATTATTACCTAGTCTACGAAAGGAGATATGACTGTAGGCACTGCCGGTTGAGAAGAGACGATCGCTGGCAATTTCCAGATCAGAGTGTCATGTTATGAGATGTTCTGAGGAATGTGGTAGCTTTTGATGGTGGCTATCTCATCAAAGTTACTTCCTCTGTTTCAAAAAGAATGACATTTTTTCCTTTTTAGTCTGTTTTAAAATAAATGACCATTTCCTTTTATGGCAATACCTAAATTTTATGATTCCAATAATACTCTTATCATCAATTTAAAAATTCATTAAGCATGGACCCACTGATATAACATGTCAGATTAACATTTTTTATTGGATGAAAAATACGGCAATCATTTAAAAGTACAACCAATTAAATTGTGTTAACTTTGTCACTTTTAACTTCTTCTTTCTATTTTATTCTTTCCTAATTTTTTGTCTTTTTCATTTTTTTTCTAGTGCAATACTTAGGATAGTACTAATTCATAATTTTCAACAAAGAAATTTTCTTATTAACACCATCATAGGAATATTCAAGTGCATATCACTATTGAAATATCAAAATGCTTAGTTGAGACCATCAAATTTAAAAACACTCATAATATGCATAATTTCTTTATGTACATTAATCTCTTCAATTGAGATACATTAATTTTAGATGTAGAAATTTACATAAAATAAAATAAAAAAGGCCAGCCATGTAGGAGCTTATACAAAAAAAAAGATCATCTACATATATGATCTTATACCAAAAAAGAGGCCGCACCAAAAATACAAGATGTCCCAAGCTACAAAATATAGAAATATTCACAAACAGATTGTACTCCTATTAGGATTGACATGCATATATTGCATATCACACTTGAAGCAAAGCATTAGCTTCATTGACAATGTCAATATCACAAGAAAGTTGAATCGGAAGATTTTCTTCTCGTTCTAATCTTTCTTTCATCATGTGTGGCACTTTATAGTTGTTCCCTCCTTTAGCTTTCATCACTTCAATCATGCAAGATTGCAAAGTTAGAAACACGTGATTGAGTCGCTCCCCTTTCATTTCATTAAAAGATGTTTCAACTGCATTTATCAACTCATCAATGGTTAAAGGAGCCTTTTGATATTGAAGAGATTGAATGGCTCTAAAGAATCCAAGATCTAAAACATTTAAATTCGGGCTATTAGGAAGCTGAAAGCAAAGTCTGATATCAAATCTACCTTCTCGAGCAGCTTCGTTAAATTCCATATCGTTTATATCAATATAAGGTCTTGCGTTATCTTGTTGGATGAAAATGGGAGTATTTGGCCTGAAATTGGCCATTTTGACCTAATTGTTGAAAGAGCTTTTTAGATCAAGCAAGCCCTTGTGATATCTTTAGTCACAGATAAAATAGGTTTTGTTTTTAAAGTTCCCGCAGCTCGATTTTTTCTATTCTGCTTGGCTGCCTCCTTGACCACAAAAGGAAAGATCCCTATTTTTTCCGAGAACAATTCAACTCCATTTTGATCAAATCTAGGATGTGCAACAGCAGCCATGAACATAACTTTGGTGATGAAGTTCTTACTTTTACATGATCTATATGGATTAGACTCTAGTTCTTCTGGGAGGAGATAGTACCGTTCACATTTCTTAGATAGAAAAAAACATTTTTCATCTATGTGAACATAATTGAACATATCTGAAAATTTTGGATTCGAATGAAGAGTATCCGGATCAAGCATTGATAAACAGAATTGAACCCTTACCTTTTTATTATTCTCTGTCAGATGAGGCTTTATAGCATTTGTGTGCGCCCTTATAGCACCTTCTTTGATACGTCGAAAAAGAGTTGAGGTTGACACGTCGACCGCACATGCTAAAGATCGAATATTTGTTCGACGATAAAGAGGAATTTCTTTTATTCGATTAATATCGATTTGAATTTGTTTTCTCCCAACTGTACCAACAAGTCTCGGTGAAAGATTTAATGTAGTTCCATTATCAAGAGATAATCTTGTTTGTCTCCAAATTCATTTGATCGTACTTTCCAAAGTGTGAAATAACTCTGCAGCTTGCTTTACATACCCAATAGGCCATGCATCTTTCAAGTCTCTCTAAGATGAGGCCTTCTGTATCTCTTGTTGGTCCAGGTATATTTACAACCTTTATAACCCAAGTCCACCATCCCGCACTGATTAAGACAATTTCTAAACTGAGTTGTTGTAACATTATTAATATTAAGCTCACCAATTTTCTCTTTGACTTCATTGAAGTTACCACCAATGAGCCATTCTCTCTTGTGGTTTTGGGCAATTTGGCACAGCTCCTCCTAGAGGTCAATTCTAGTATTCAAGTCAGGGCTATAGCATAAATAGCAGAGAAAAACCAAGGTTTAGAGTTGGGTATTATGTTCACCATAACGTGGATTCCTTGAGGAGTGACTGATAGGTTGTCCATCTTTACAATGTCCTCTTTCCACATGATTACGATGCTACCGGAGAGGCCATTAACAGCAGATTGGATATGAGTATTGAATTTCAGCGCCTCAGTGAGATGTTTATGGTCAGTCGTTTTTGTTTCAAGTAGCACAAGCAGGGCAGGCTTGTGAACTTTGACCATAGCATCACACTATTGCGTGAACTTGCGCTATTGGCCCCCCTCGCATTCCAAAGGATGAAATTCATCAGAATGTGTTGAGTTGGTGGTTGATCCTGTAAGCTCTTCCCCTTTCCCACTTGGGTTGGCTCCTTCACATCTCCCAATGGGTTGAGAATCATCATTGCTGGTGTTGCATCCTTTTCGTTCCTCAGCTTCAAGGTACATCTGGTCATTTGTCTAGGGCATTGAAGTACTACGGTTGTGCTGGTAGCTTCCTCGAATTCCTTGAAGAGCATTTTCTCTAGCATAAATGTCTTTGTACTTGGTTCCCCAAGCATTGACAAAATGCCCTCCAGATCCTGATTGCTTTGTCTTGTAATTTATAACATTGAGGGCTCCCCCTTTTCCATGTTTCCTACCCATTCCTCTGTTGTTGTTGTGTTAGTTGGCCTTCACTACATGACAGCTTAGGGATCTTATCACTTTGCAAGATTTAGGAAGGGGGCGTGTAAATGACTTCTGTACAATTTTTGGAGGTAACTTGCGTATTTTCCGAAAAATTCATACAGCAATAGTACACGCTTGTATCCACATTTTAAAATATCAGATTTACAAGTAAAAGCAATCTATGGAATAAGATCCTATCAATCACCCAATAAGTCAATCAGCTTTTCTTTCATTTACACAGTTTTACTATAACTCTGTATAACAAAATACACAAGTATACCATTATTTTTTGCATGCAGTATCCAACAGATTAGCAAAAATCTGTTAATAGTGTTGCATGCAGTATGCAACACTAAATTAGTTGCATGATTGAAGTTATAGATAGAACTACTTGAGGTGGAACTGAGCAGAAGATTGAGTCTATAACATAGATTTAAAAAATACAATCTTTGATCACGATATAACATAAATTTCAGGATACATAGTTTATTTCGACACAATACATGCAACTCCACAATTGCAAAACAACACAACAAAACAACCACAAGAGTCATTAAAGTACAAAGATGTTTAAGGCAAGTCCTTAGAGACCTAGTCCAACTGTACGACCATCTCTTCGGCGAAGTCCAGCAGTGTATTGCTTCTCTAAGTCCATTTGGAGCTCCTTTTGCCTCTCTGCATCGTGGATGACTGGTTTGTTCTCTGTCGGCACGTCGCCTTTCACACCCTACAATTGGCCAGAGGCACCAAGGCAACCTCAGACTCTAAAAGTGTGTTAGTACATACGAGGAAAACTTTACTGAGATGACAAGTTAATAGGACTCAACACTGATGGCAGCTATTACTTTTGACAATCTAAAGCAAATAAAAGGGAACGGAAATTACCATGAGTTTGTTGAACTTTTCTTGTCGATCGCGATCACCAAATAGTGATGTATCCCATCGATGAGTGGACTACATAATCGACCATCAATTGACCATACAAAGAGCAAGAGAGTGAATAACATTGAGCATTTGATAAAGAGATATAACAAGCAAAAAATAAACATTTGTTGATGCAACAGCCAAAATCAAGTTGCTACAGCCTGTTAGCAAAATGGATCAAATAAGACTTTAAGACGTGTATCCCCTTGAAATGGAACTAATTTTTCAAGATTATACACAAGCTGCAACTTATTTCATACTGTTGGCCCCGTAAGCTGACAAAGGAGATACCAGATTTTATGGAGAGGTGAAGAAGGTGCAGCAGGTTGACATGCAGAGTAATAATATGGGAATAACTTCCCACACCTGCAGGAACACAAAGAGAAGAAGAGGACACATAGGTAAAGCAAAATTACCTCTTCAGTATTGGTGGTGGTTTTCTTGTTTCCCCACAGCAGCTTCTTCTTTTGGTCAGTAGTCATGATACCCGTTCCAATAAGGTTTTTATTAACTGTTATGTTGCAAAGGTTAAATCAATAAGATAATATGAATAGCTTAATGAATTACTGGGAAATATAATTGCAAACATAAGAACTTCGTAATAGTTCTTGAAAAAAGCACATATAGTCAAACAACCATCAGTATAGACCACTAAAGAAACATATAAATAAATACGATACATAAAAACATATTGTACAGATGCTGCTTCCCATTTATGCCACATGGTGCCTTGGCGCCTCCAAGTGCTTAGCGCAATGGACGACCAAGTGATCATGGCTGTGCCAAGTGAAAATTTTGCTGGTGTCTATGTCGCCCCATTATTAGCTCATGCCAAGCACTTGTTAGCCTACAATACCCACAGTAGTCAGCAGGCACCGTCCATCCATACCCTCCCGCAACCTGCACACTCACTTTAAAGATAAGGGCGTGTTCTCTCCAAGAGCCTTGCACTGACCAACCTGCCCTTGCAACACAGCCTTGCAATGAAGCCGAACAATTTGCTTGGAGTCATGGTATAAGTAACCCATGTAAATATGGATTAGTTTAACTTCCAAGTAGTTGCATCATGTTTTTCCAGCTTATTTATGTCATGCCATGTCCTGACGTTTAAGTTAATATTTTTTTTGAGGAAGATATGGTGATTATAGTTGTCAAGTTTCAGCCAACATTCAAATCTCTGTACTGGTGCTTCTACCCCTGGTGCCATATTTGGCGTTCTTGTAATTATAAAGGAGACTTTCATTGGATTCTTTCTTTTGCATATTATGATCTTGATATTAGTTTCCACATACGGTACTAACAAGTCTATTGGGGGGCTTTGCTTGGCGGAAGATAATCACACGGAAGTCAACTTTGCCTTGCGTCACTCTTCCATGACATCTCAGAAACGCATCGTGTAATAATACACATGCAAACAGATCTTATAAGCAAACGAACTGTCTCTTCGGACTTTGCTTTGACTAACAATATAAGGATACCGATACTCCCGCATCAATATTTGTAATGAACAATTTATCATCCATGCTTCTAAAGTCTAACAAGTGGACAAAACAAGTGGTATATATGTTTAAATGTGAAAAGTTCATCTGACATCTTAAAATTACTACCAGAAATTTTCTTGAGACCCCAAGTTAAAGTTTTATCATTGTCATTGCGTTAATTGATGAAACCAGCAAGAGAATAACCAAGAACTGAAAAATCAATAATGCATGAGTATGGTTTTTTGTAAGTAGAAGATTGACAGTCGAACAAAATACAAGTGTCACGAGCAGTGGTGGAGCCAGAAATTTCACGAAGGGTGTCCAGAAATTGCAAGGAAGTAAAGAAAGAGTACGAAGGGTGTTCAGAAATTGCAAGGAAGTGAAAAAAGAGTTGTTGCTAGTGAAATTCGAACACGCGAACACTTTAAAGTTTGCGCGTCCTGGCTCTTCCAAGGCGCCTGAAACCACTAGGCTACACCACATTGTTGTGCCAAGGTGTCCAGAATATGTTATTTAACCACTTTTTTTTATCATTTTACTTGTATATACGAAATAATTTTCCGACGAAGGGTGTCCAATTAGACACCCTGACAAGAGTGTAGCTCTAACCCTGGTCATGAGTTTCACTACCGTAAGAAAAAAACTACTAGTATGTTTGGACAAGCTTCCAGAAATCTACTTAATTTAAAAAGCATTTTTTGTCTGAAGTGTTTTTCGAAAAAATATTGTTGGAGAGTTGTAGTGTATTTGGCTAATCAATTTAAAACACTTTTCCAATATTAGAGCAGCAATTTGTGTTTCACCAAAGGTTCCAAAAGTGCTTAGTAGAAAAGCAGCTTCTGAAAATTGAAATACAAACGCTTTTTTACCTAAAAACTTGTTCAAACACCTCAGCTCCCTATAATAAGCATTTTTTAAACTAAACACTTTCGACTTCTCAGAAACTTGGCCAAACAGTCTATAAAGTGAGGAAATTAGCAGGGATTCCAATCCTAAATGCAGACAACTCTAGGGGAATGACATGATAGATGATGATGTAACATATAGAACAAAAATAAGATCGTTGAGATAGAGAAGAGATACTTACCAAAATTAAAGGCAAATTTTATAGAACAGTTGCACAAACAATAATATTTTGTAGGAGCAAATGCTAGCTTTAGTTCATATTCGTAAAATGAGTATCATAGAAAAGGCGAGGTTAAGATAAATGTACAATAATTGTGTAAATAACACACCTATAAGGGGGAAAAAATACACACACACAGAGGTAAATGTAAATCACATGGAGAGAAATCACCTCAAATAGCCTGCAATCTCTGGAAATCCATCAAGATTTAGTGAAGAACAGAACATATGAGACACAGGATTCATACAAGAGATACAAGCTAATTGGAACTAACATTTACACACTACTGATACACTTCCACCACAACAACATACCCAGTGTAATCTCACAAGTGGGTCTGGGAAGTGGGGAGGGTAGAGTATACGCAGACCTAAACCCTACCTCTTGAAGATAGAGAGATAATTTCTGAAAGACCCTCGGCTCAAGTGCAACAAATCAATGTAGTTATGAAAAAGGAAATATGACGGTGAAGAAAACATGCCAATTACTAAGGATACAAAGCATGCACAAAAATGACCAGTAACAACATCGAAATAATGTGGTAACTGAAACACAATAGACAACAACAGATGGTAACAGATGTCAAAATACTACGACAGACACGGTGCTACCAGACTCTAAGCCTAACTTATAAAGACTCCTACTTTGCCATAAAAGATAAATTATGGAGTAATGAAATGAAATTGGCACTATTGAAGCAAAATCGATTTGCAAGACTAGTATAACTGACCAAACTAGCTTTGGATTAAGGCCCAACTTGTTCTTTTATACATTCTGGTAGCAGGAGATAGGGTGTCTTTCATGACTAACAATAGGGTGTCACACCCTATTTGTGTAGCATTTGTGACTCATTAATGGTTTAGCTCAACTCTCCCTCATAAGAACTTGTAACTCCAAGGTTCATTATCCCTTCCCTTGTGGGTTTATTGGTGTCACTTGACTAGGGGTGTGCACTATTTGGATTAAACCGAAAAACCAAACCGAATTCTAATTTGGATTGGTTTTGGATTTATAATTTACTTTGTTTGGTTTTTTGGTTTGGTTTCGGATTTAGAAAAATGAAAATCGAAAAACCAAAAAAACTAAATTATATATATATATATATGTTTAGAATTACGTTGGAGTTGACCACTTTTGTCCCTTTTTAGTTATTTTCATTATGGTTTAGTTTATTTTTTATGTTTGGACATCTATACTATAATTGATATACTTTTAAATATTGTGTTTTACGTTTTACTTGTGATTTATATTAAAAAGTATATTTAATATATATATATATATATATATTATTTTTTTCAAATTGCAAAACCAAACCAAACCAAATATATGATTCTAATTATTGACATAACCGATTAACCGAACCGAAAAAACCCAAACCAAAAAGATAAAAACCAAACCAAATTTATTTTGGTTCGGATTGGGTTACACTTCTTCAAAACCAAAAACCGAATGCACACCCCTACACTTGACCCAATATACACTGATGTCTTTTGGGTCCCAAAACTCAAATACGAGCACTTTCTTGTCATCAGCAATTTATGTGAGCCTCAACTCGTGGTGATTAATTCTCAAACATATCTTTTTTTAAAGCTGAAGATTTAGAATTAGTTCTCAAACATATCATGGTTCTTAGAAACCAATCTGGTGCTCCGAGGTAGTTTTTAAGTGGTCTTGGTACGGATAACCAATTCAGATTCAAGCCGGGGCAATTAACTACGGAAGCCATTCATCTTCTAAGGAGATTATTGGAGCAATATAGGGATAGAGTGAAGGAATAGGAAGAGAGACTTACCTATGGTGTTCGTTGATCTAAAACGACATACAAGAAAGTTCCTAGGAAGGTTTTAGGAGGATGATTGGAGTCTAGAAGTGTACATATGGCATGCATTAGCAATCAAGGACATGTACAATGGAAGTAAAACTTGAGTTAGAGCAGCAGGAGAAGACTAGAACACTTTCAAGACAAGATAGGGGTTGCACCAAGGATCAACTCTTAGCCCGTTTATATTTGCCTTGGTGACGCATAAATTGTCATGACATATTCAACGGGAGGTCAAGGTACCATGATGTATATTATTTGCAAATGACATAGTAAGATTGACGAGACAAACAACAGAGTAAACAATAGACGGTAGGTTTGGAGACAAACACTACAGTCTAAAGGTTTCAGGTTGAGCAAGAATAAGACAATACTTAGAAGTCGTTTTGTGTGAGGTATAACGTACAATAATCCTAGGGATAAAATGCAGGACTATTTTATCCTGTGTTTGGTTGGAGATATTAGACAATCTTGGGATTATTTGTCCCACCTTTTATACCTTAGTGATGGAATAAGTTATCTCATATAAATGGTGTAATAACTTATCCAGGGATAATTAATCCCGGGATAACTTGTTCCAAACCAAACGACCCCTTAGAGTGCAAGTTTTGTGACGCATTTCATGAGGCCAATGAGGAAATGAGTATTGATCCGCAGGTTATCTTGAGAGGAAGCTTCAAGTATCTTGGGTCAATAATCTAAGGAAACAAGAAGATATGTCACATGTTGTATTAGAGCGAAGTGGATGAAATGGAGGCTTGCATCTGATGCCCTATGTGATAAAAATGTGTCACTGAGACTTAAAGGTAATTTCTATAGAGTGATTGTTAGACCATTAAGGTAAAGATGCATATAGTAAAGATGAGGATGCTTAGATGGATGTGTGGGTACACTAGGAGAGATAAGATTAGCAACGAAGATATACAGAGTAAGGAGAGTAGCCTCTATAGTGGACAAGATGTGGGAAGTACGCATATAGAGAGGAGGATCATAGATGTCCCGACAGAGGCAGACAATGATAGGTCTAAGGAGAAGTAGAGGTGATTAGACATGTAATAGCACATCTTCTGCTCATGGAGGACATCACCCTAGATAGGAAAGCATGGAGGTCAATGTTTAAATTAAAGGTTTAGTAGGTAATCAGGCAATTTCTTTCCTTCCACCGGGAGAGCATAGTTCTAGCTTAGAGAACCTTGTCTTCTCCCTCTTCTACTTATCAATATCATTATTATTATTCCTTCTTATTTTTCAAAATGTACTACTATTGTTGTTACTTTTACTCAAGGTTATCTTTACTATTTTAGTTGACGATACTTATCTTTTCTACAATATTTTCACCATAACTTTTACTCTTGCATCAGTCAAACCTATTTTTGGAACACTTTTTGAGCCAAGGGTCTATCAGAAATCACCTCTCTATTTATACACAAGGTAGGGTAATGTCTGCATAGAACCTACCCTTCACAAACCTCCCTTGTGGGATCACATTTGGTATGTTATTGTTGTCGGTGTGGCGGGAGATAAGCTTAAGAGCTTGCCTTTTGGATTAAGAAACATTGCATTTAACACCCCCAAACAAATAATATCAAATTTTCCCATGCAAAAAAGAACTCAAAGATATAAAAGTAACAACACAATGTTGTTAATCTTTAGAAACCTTAATATTAAGCTAGAGCCATCAACATAAAAGTAAATGAGCATCTAAAGGGGGGGAAGAGGGGAGGTGCTTAGGGTGTTGATGCTCCAAACCATGTTGAAGTACCAGTAAAACAATTAAACGTTCTTAGACTTGAGAGATGATGGTATTTTGGACATATAGTAAAGATTGGTGTTTGGAGAAAAAACAAGCTAACATAGGTCCGGTGTGTTTCAGATTTCTGTAAAAAGGAAGCTTATAGCCTAGTTTCAGTAGATGGAGATAAAACAAGAGCAGAAGTCATATAGGAGGTATTGACTTCCAGAAACAAAATATTCTGATGTCCCATTTAATGTAAGGAACCTTTCAAGAACTTATCCGAAACGAAATCAGTGTTGTGGTCAAAGAACAATTTTGACTTCCAGAAATCAGACCAAAGTGTTGCCTGAAAACCAAAACAGTCTAAACTCTAAAGGTAGGTTTCTAAAAAACTCACACATGTTTCCAGAAACTCCTCATCAAAAAATACTCCAAACATAACTTTTTCCCAAATTTATTTCCTAGAACTTCTCCTACAAAATATTTTTCTGGGAAACAAAAAAGAAAATAAAAGAAGATATATACCTAATTCAGCAGCCTTCATTGCAGCAATTTTTGCAGCATCTATATCAGAGTCTTTCACGCCCTGCTCCAAAGACAATTCACTGTTTGGATCTTGACCTTGTTTTGAGTTCGAAGAGAATTTTCCATCAGCTGCATTTGCCGGATTCAAGCATGAAAAATAAAGACAGTGTAACTAAAAACATAAAAATAGTAGTCCAGGAAGAAGAACAAGGTGGTTAATACCATCTTTTCCCTGCGCAGAACTCTCATCCATGCCTGAGAATTTTGACTTCTTAGATGGAGACGACACTCGTCCTTTACTAGAAGCAACATTTCTGTCTTCAAATATCTTCTCTCGGTCCTCATAGTTCTTCCTTTCCTCTTTGGTGTATTTCTTACCATCCAACTCCATAGCATCAACCTGTGGATCTTTTCTTGAATTTGACTCATTTCTGTTGCTTCTCGACTCCTCATAAGCAGGTGAACGATCACTCTTGATCGAGTGATCGCTCCTACGGTTCCCTTTCTCATCTCGGCTGTCTCTATACTCCTTATACCTATCACTCTCCCTGGATCTATTATCGTCAATGCTAGAGTTATTATAACGCCTACCTGATCCTACTCTATCAAATGATAAATCTTTATCTTTGAATGATGAAGCTTCTCTCTCCTGATTCTTGCTTCTATGCCCTACATCCCCATACCTATCTCGGTAGTGTTTGTCAGTGTCACGTGGGGAGTGTCTTGATCTATGATCATTATCACGCCTGGAGTTATTGCCATAATTGTCCACTCTTGAATCATGATGAGAATGAGGGCTTAGCTTTGAATATCCTCTATCATCATCATCAGTATGCCTGCCATGTCTGGGATAATCATTTTGCTTATGGTAATTGCGGGAACTCCTAGAAGATTGTCGATCAGACTGCCTTTGAGATTCACCACTTCGATCTTGTCGGTTTCTACTGGAACCCCTATCTATATAATCATCCTTGTGTCGCCAATCATCCTTCCTTGATGGGATAGGACTAGAGCTCCTCTTGCGGGCAGGGCTCCCTACATTCACCGAAGATGGGATAGTTAAGAAGCAAACATCACATGTCAAGCTTTACCGAGATCTTTATCATCAGCACAAAGCTCTATCGAGAACTTTAATGGATGATAATCATATTCACAAAGGCAGATTCAAAATGATAACTAGATTGTGTCTATGAAGCACTAAAGAATAGCCTTATTACAGGGATTAAATTATTAATTTGGAACTGGAGAAGCAAATTACTTGAGGGTGTTCTGGTATGACATAAAATATTTCCACAAAAGATGGTCTGAGGTAAATGTTTTCACCGACAATAGTTATTTCGTAGATCACTTCCTGATGGTTGAGCATTAGATGTCACCACCACAATAGTACAAGTACGAATAGGGTATAGGAACAGTATTTTGGTGCTCATTGTGGGTTAAAATGTTGACAATAATACCTATAGATAGTTGGAGCATGAGTGTTGGATAGTAACAGCAAAGGTATGTAAAGGAAATGAGTTGCACCAAAATGACACATCAATTGCTCCCACTCATGGAGAACATATCCTACAATTCAAGACATTCAATTCTGGAAATAATTTCATTAAGTAGAGTATTTTCAGAGGAAACATATTGTATTACACCAAAACCCCTTAAATCTCCTATAATTATACTCACTACATCAACCATGGCTTATAATCTATATCCATATTATTATAATAAAGCACAAATATATATGTAGGCCGATCAAAATATCCTTTAAAATATTGGACGACTTATATGCCCTTCAAAACAAACTATTTATTCTAATTGAAAAAATTTCATCGGATATAAGTATAACTTCTAAAACGCCTTCCTAATATAAATTTGTACAGAATTATAATACCAACCAAGTGTCCTACCAATTGGTGAAGTCGTTATTCCAATCCTATATGAATAAAAATACTTTGAACCACTTCCAACAACTATATAAAAGGTTATGGCGCCTACACACTCGATAACATCATAAAAGACGTAGATTTATAGTAAGACAACTAACAACTAGCTTCTCCTTTCCCAGGTAAGGTTAAGGGGGTGTTTGGATTGGCTTCTTTTAAATGACTTATAAGTTAAAAGTTATAAGTAGGGAACCCCCAACTTTTGGCTTTTGACCTTTTTTCTTTGTACTTTTTCAGCTTTAAAAAAGTACTGTTAAGCAGTTTTTATATTATCCAAACACTTCCAAAACCAAAAAATAACTTAAAAGTCAAAAGTAACTAAAAATAAGTCAATCCAAACACCCCCTAAATCTCCCTTTCTATTTTTTGTCCAATGTGTTCCTTCTCTTCAAATTTTTGTTAGTACTTTCTTCTACTCCATTAATTATGTTTATTTGATTTTGATTGCCCTTCTAACTTGCTTTGTCTTATCGTATTTTAATTAATTCAACTGTTTGTTCTTTTTTCAACAGTTTCACAGTAATGTTAGAGGCAAGATGTAACTTTTTATTATTTCCCTGTATATGTATTTTTATGGAATTATATTATTGGGTAATTTTCCCATCAATGATTCCAATAAAATATTTTCTACGAGTCAAATTGTTGTTATTTTTTTATACCATATTTTTTCTCCTTTTACCCTTGGTTCTATTCTAATTTTATTTTTTCAGCTCCCGTTAATTTGTTAATTTGCATAGGCCGTTAGTTTGTTTTTTCTCTTTTTACTGAATTACTTATTGTCCTTTCAAGTCAATACTACCAATAGTTTTGTAAAAACTCTAACAGAGGGTGGAGCAGAAAATGCGAGGACGATTGGAGTAGCACATAAGAAGGAGAAAATCAATAAAAAAGTTTCATATCTATCAATATATGTCAAAGTTTGACCTCGAGAGAATGATAAATGAAAGAATATATCATAAGAAAGTTTCATACTAATCTTAGGTTTATCATTTATGAAATATAACTTTACTTTTCTGGATTCCTTTATGAGGATCATATTTGAATTTGATTGTTGTGTTTTTAACAATTTTTGTGTGAAGCTTTCGGCTCCCAAGCCAATTAATTAAAGAATCTTTGCTGTCACGCTCAATTAAAAAAAAATATTAAACGTGCATTTTTATCTATTTGTTAAAGAAGTCTCAATTTTAGAAGGAATAAGTTGAGTTACTGTATTAACTAATTTGTATAACTCGAGCAATGGCAAATATCTTTTGGATTTTTAATTCCAAGACACATTATCTACACCAGTGTTGTGAAAAGCGACAAAAAGAGTGCTTAAAGCGCGAAGCAAGGCGCAAGCACTGCACTTTTATGCTCTGAAGCGAGGTGCTGCTGAAAAAGCAAATGCTTCGGTAGGTGAAGCGAGAAGCGCGCTTAAAAAAATGGCGATAAAAAGCTTGTTTAAATGAGATGAGCGCTAGTTAGGGTTTTCTTTTAAAAAATTTGTAAGGTTTTTTTTATTATTTCTGTAAATATACTTGGGCTACATCTTTCCAATTATTTTCCCTCCTTGGTCGACTGCTGCTACACTCTACATGTTAATTCTCTTCTTCTCTTCGGTCAACTGTTGCTCTTTTTTTTCTCTTCTTCTTTTTTTGAGACACTGCTGCTCTGTTTTTTTCTTTTTTTGTTTTGCTGGCTGCTGCTATGTTTTGTCTCTATATTTTTTTTCTTTGTTTTTTCGTTGTTCTGTGACTAAGTTGCTGAGTTACTGTTGCTCTGTTTGTAATGGTATGCTTTAAATGTTATGACTTATGAGGATTATTGACTATTTATTTTTTAATCTAAGAATCTGTTAGCTCTATTCAGTTATTTAATATTTATTTATTTTTATACTAAATACCGTTTTATTTGAAAAAAGCATGCGCTTCGCTTCACACTTCTCGCTTTTGTGAAGCGAACCCTCGTGGCTTTTTTTCGCTTCTCGCTTCTCAAACACTGATCTACATAAACATCAAAATTGAGGGGGAGAAAAATTTGTACTCCCTTCGTCCCAATTTATGTGGCACCTTTCAAATTTCGAGATTCAAACAAGTCTATCTTTGACCATAATTTTTAAAATATATTTCAAAAATTTTGAATTATCAATTATTATAACTTATAGTACTTTTTACGTAGTTTTCAAATATATAAGTTTTATTTCAAAAAACTTGAAGATTTCATCCTCAAATTTACGATCAAACTTAAATTGTTTGACTCTCGTAATCCGAACTATGTCACATAAACTAGAACAGAGGGAGTATTAAATTCCTTTGACACTATTTTATTCATAATGCGTCAGTTTAACAAATCAAAACTAGAATACATAATTGATCGAAACCCGAATATCAAAAAGCTCAATATATAAATTGATAAATATATTCCTAAAATATTAACCGACTTCTATACTTCAAAAAGCAAAGTTGTTTCTTCAAATAAATAATCCACATGGAATAAATCAAATTGCAATATTTAGCTTTACATACTATTTAGACTTTTAATTTAACTAAATTATGTCTACTTGAATATTAGTCAATCTGCCATGAATTTGAAATCATTTCCAGTTCAAATCGAGTATAGTAAGACTTTTATATGGATGATATTAAGTTGAATTCATTGAAAGAACGGCATGAATGGGTTATTCAATATCACTTAATGATAGAATAATTCTCATTAAATTATATGGTTTTTATGCATATACAAATTTGACTCCCACTTAGCAAATGCAAAGTAAAGGATAGAGAGGAAATGGAGGAGCTGCCAGAATATTTTCCGGCCAAGTCCTAGTCGGTGTTATCTGGTGGGTTTTTATGAAAGGTGACGCGGATGGTTTGGGGGGTAGATTTAACAGATATTTAGGGGTCGATTGGTTGGGAACACGTTATCCCAGGATATTCTGGGGTTAGCTATCCTCGGATAACTTATCCCACCATGCATATGGGATAACTTATCCCACCATGCATATGGGATAACTTATCCCATCACTATAATATAAATGGTGGGCTAAGTTATCCCAACATGGCAACCAAACAAGATACAAAAAATTTATCCCATCACTATTTTCTTATCCCATTAATATTTATTTTTATTCTTCACACCAAACGACCCCCTAAAGTGAAAATGTTGGGGATTTGGTCCATAAGTCTTAACTTTTTGTATACATTATCGACTATTTCTCCCGAGTGGTATATATCAATGACCAAATACTTTGACCCTCATACATTAAGGACCATTTGGCCATTTTCTCTGCTGGTTTTGTAACCTAATTTTGGACAGTAGTTGATCTTTTCTTAGCAACGAAAATCATAAATGAATCTTAGCGAATGAATTTAAGCAAGGAAAAGTTAATTACATGTATTAAGCCTGTAACTTTGAACTTTTTTGGGACTTTTTTAGCATGTGCGGATTTTACGCGTTGCACAATAGAACGGATATGAGGTTTTTGGTTAAAAAGGGTTGGGTTTAGTATTCTCTACATTTTTTGCTTAAAATCCACTTCAATATTTAAAATACAACACCAAATGACAATTCAACTCACAAGTTCATCCTCAAGATATTATGCTAAATTCAAATTGTTCCTCCTTCATATGAAGGATTGACGAAAGTGAAATGTAGATCGACTAAATATCTACATACAATTATTAACATACATCGCACATTCGTAGAAACTAGTAAATAATAAATACAAAAACCTAAATTGGCACAAAACAGAACCCAAACCATCAAACTGATCCTAGTCACCTTCAGCGAAAGCAAACAATCCAAATAATATTTTTTCTTCTCAGTTACATTATTAGCCCTTAGAATGCCATATCCAGAAAGGTGTCCAGTTTACTTGACTGGGAAAAACCACCTCTTGGCTAGTAAGGACTTACAATTTGTTAAGCAATTGCAAGAAGAAGATAGTCTTTTTAATTTATTTTTTAGACAAGTGTCTCATCAATTTTGTACCCAAAAATACAGAATTTCCAGAGTTTTGAAAATAGAAGTATTATTTTGATGTTGGAGAGAAATGGGACAAAGAAGGGAGCATAATATATACTCATCCTGATCCAAGGTGAAAACAGTAAGAAGCTATTAGAGTGCACATTCTGGCTTTTATATAGGAACTGCAATACTTCTAGACAATTCAATCCTGAACATTAATTGCTATAGAACGTTTATCCAATAATCAACTACGCCTCAATCCCAATTAGATGAGGTCCAATAAATTGTCCTCACTATTCATGTCCATTTCATTCCAATACAGTTGGATATAGATGTGATATAATATATAAATTTTTATACCATCATGTCATCTTTACCTATTGTACTAGGTCACGTGTCTTATTTTCAATATTGCAACCTCTTACTCTATTCAAGTTAAAGACCAGCAAACACACATAGGCGGAGCTTTTGCTATAACCATGGTACTTTTCAAAAAATGCACGTGCACATGCAGGTATTCACAAATTCAGGATAAAGAAGCAACTGGATGTTAACAAATCTACAAGATTGCCTTAAAATAGCCAGTCAAGCCAACAACTTCCACTTTCAGCTACCAAAAGTAGGCATACATACACAAAGTAAAACTATTAATGACAAACGCAAAAAGCAGGTATTTTGTGTCAATTAAAGAACTAACCATCAGACGAGGATGATCCACCAACAGGAGTCCGACGCCTGTATTTCCTGTTAACAGCATCATTTGAGAGCTTACGGAATGCCCCCTTTGAATCAATATTCTCTTGAGACGTATTTTTTCCATCTAAGTCCATAGTATTTAACCTGAACCCAATATAAAATCAAATTCACAATTTCAAACTGCCAACAAAACCATCTATTAGGAAAATCTCGGAACCCAAAAAAAAAATCGTTTGAAGAAACAAAATCCATAATCAAATCCATAAAAACTAAGAAATGTAAAATTTAAAGAAAAAACGCAAGAAATCTGAAAATTCAGGGTTTGAAGAAATAGATCAAAAGGGCAAACCTTTGGTGCGAGCTATGAAGTTGCAGGAATTGATTTGCTGTGTTTATCTTCCTCCTCTCGCTTCGTGTATCTACTTGTGCTGTGTGAGAGCTAGGGCTTTTTATTTTTGCGCCAATAAAGGAAAGAAGAATTGATATCCTCTGTTTAAGATGATAAAGCCCCAATTTTTATTTTCATTTTAAATATGGAGCTATAAAAGAAAAATGAAAATAAAATGGGCTAAACTCGGGATTTGTTAGTAGGGCTATGCAAAAATGAACCGACTGATAAATCGAATCGAAAAAAATATTATTAGTTAATTATTTTTGGATTAACGGGTTTTTAATGTTTTATAAAAAAAAAGATTGTCGGATTATCGATTTGATTTTGGTTTTTAATATTGGGTTATTGGCTAAACTGATAACTCATTAATACTATAGTAATTTATTACTTTACCTCTACATAAATATTAAATATTAATCCTTGTACCTTACTGGTTACTGTGTTTGCCTTTTAGAGTCCGTTTGGATTGACTTAAAAAAAAGTAGTTTTAAGTTAAAAATAAAAAGTCAAATTTAAATGTCTTTTAAATAAAAAAAGTAAAAAGTAGAGGGAGACCTACTTTTGATTTTTAAATTTATTTTAAGTTATTTTTAACATTGTCAAACACTTGCTAACTTATTTTAATTCATTTTTTGACTTATTTTAAGTTATATTTATATTTGTCAAACACTTTCAAAAGTCAAAAACTGACTTAAAAGTAGATTTGATAAACTTTTGAGTCAATCCAAACACCTTCTTAGTCAATCATCAGTTCACACTTCATAGTGACTTTGAGTTTACAACTTCACATTAACAAAACTTCAAAATATAAAGTAAGAACCTCATTCCTCTGAATTTCTCTTTCTATTATACATGTATAGTTCTTTATATGTTAGTTATTATTGTTTTTATTTTATGACTGTTCTGTAAAGTTACTTTATTATTTTGTTGCGTCAAACTGTCGGAGAAGTTGTATATTTATCTTATAAGCATTTTTTTATTGGTTAAATCAAAAACGAAATCGTTAAGGACCAAAATCGATAAAATATCTTATTGATTTGATTATTGGTTTAGTATATTTAAAAATTGGAAACCGATAAATCAAGCTGATAATACATAAAATCGAACCGATCGATGCACACCCCTAGCCATGTAGTCCTCTAAATTGCAATTGTATAGTTGGTTTTGGAGAGTTATTAAATGACTTGGTTTAATATTGGGAAAAAAAACCCGACTATATTTGGATTCTTTTGGTTTTAACTAAAAAAGGTCAACCCGAGACCAAATCAACCCGATATTATAAATATAATTTTTAAAATTTATTTTTTACATAAAAATATTTACTTTGATGTAATTTCTAAATATTATACGTTTTCATAGTTTTTATCTTTAACATATTTTTTCAAGTTTTTTGAGATTTAGAATTTTGAATGGTCCAATAAAGGTTATAGTCCATAGATATTAGTAACTATAAGAAAGCTCAATTCGAAATCAAATCAATCTTAATTCCAAGAAAATAAATTAATTCAACACTAAGAATGACAATAATGTTGAATATTTGTTCTTTAGTTTTACATTGGTTTAGACATTTAAAATACATAATCTAATTTTAATTTTTCTTTAATTTTTAATTATGCAATTAATACTTATTAGACTTATTTTAGCATGATTTAATACTTTTAAATTATGATCATTTTCATTATGACTTATCAATTTGCAATATTTATTTTATATGATTTCATTATTATTTTTTATTGAATATTTTAGTGTCCTCACTCATCTCATATTTTGTGTTATTTTTTTAAAAAAACATCTTAGATAGTTGTATTTTGGTTGGACTAAAGAAATATTTGGAGCACAAGTTAATTATATGTTTGTATGAACTTTACTGGAAAAATCCAAAAACCTGAAAAACTCTGAGATTTATTAGTTTTGTTTGATTTAAAAAATTTAAAATTCCACACAAATGGTTTGGTTTGATATTTGAAAAATCCGAACAAACCCAAAAAAATCCAAGCTTTATTAGTTTGGTTTGGTTTATAAATTTAAATTTTTTACACAAATGATTTGGTTTGATAAACTCGAACCAACCCGGTCATGCACACCCCCTAAGTCCTTAATGAATAGGGTTTGAATTATTTTGATTCTTTATATATATTGTTTAATTGAAATAATTCTTAATGTATGTAATATGCGATCATTTTAATCTTAAATCATAACTCTGTTAGAAAAGTAACAGTTTCCTCATTTCCTTTCTCACCTCTCTGCTTCCTCGACGTCCCTCTCTCTACTTCATCATAATTGAACTTTACTTTTCAATAGAGTAGTACCTCCTATGATAGCAATCCTCAATTACGGAAAATGGATAAAAATACTCCTGAACTATAGGAAAAGGTTAAAAATATCCTCCATCCATCTTTGGGTCTAAAAACATCATTCTACTCATCTTTTGGTCTAAAGATACCCTTTCATTCACCTTTTTGGCTCACATCTATCTATCTATATTACTTTAAAAGCATGAACTCCTAACTTGAATGTTAAATTACTATAATATCTCTAACTTAGGTTGTGACTTTTTCGATGAGTTGTGACTTTTTCGATGAGTTGTGACTTTTTCCGAAGGGTTGTGATTTTACAATGAGTTGTGACTTTTTCAATAAGTTGTGACTTTTCCAAAGAGTTGTGACTTTTCCAAAGAGTTGTGACTTTTTCAATAAGTTGTGACTTTTCCAAAGGGTTGTGACTTCTCGAAAAGGTCATGCCTTTTCAGATAAGACACAAAAAATATTTGTTCATACTACACTTTATTGACTATAAATAGATGGACTTCCTCTCATTTTTCAACCACAATTTTTTTAATCTTCTACTCTTCTTCTTCTTGCATTTTAAATTTTTTTGTGTGATTTATTGTCGTTGATCGAGTTTGAAGATTAGCAGAATATGAGGTACCACTATTCTGATGAAGTAAGTCGTTCTATCCTAAGAGGGTATATTCCATAACCTCGAGTACTTGAGAAAAATAATTTTGATGATATAATAATTAATTTTTTTGCTTAATATAAACATTAGTATGTAATGTTCCAATATATGAAGTTAACATGATGTAGTCTAAATTCATTTGTTTTTGTTAACAATTTCTCTTTTGATGTAGATGTATGCTTCTGAATATTTTTTTCAAAATTTAGAAAATTGTCACAATTTGTTTTTGATGCTCAAGACAAAAGAATGACTTTATTTATCAATGTTACTTATGTGATTTAGACTATTATGAAGTTTGCTTCAAAATAGTAATTACTATATAAACATTACCCTTTTGTTTAACTTATTTACTATTTCTTAATATTTCAGTATTTTAGACGAAAAAAAGTTCATATGACTTGTAATAACGCCAGTTGAAGTTTTTATTATTTTAATTTTTATTATTTATTTAATAGTTAATTTTATGAGATAAATATTTGCATTAATGCAAATATATATTTATATTTGGGTAGGTATTTCTATTTAAATTAAAGTATTATATATGTCACAAATGTATTATCAAGTTAACAAGATCTTCTAACTTCAAAATATATTATTTTAAAATTTAAAAAAACTCACAACCGATGTGAAAATATGTGAATATATAAAATGTAGTTGTTCTCTTCACATGTTCATATGACTTCTAAACAATTTAATGGGGAATACATATGCAAAACACATCTGGTTAGATGACAAGAAAAGTACAAAATAAATATTGTTTATAAGGTAATATTAGTGAGATAAAACTAATTACAAGATTAACCTCATTAAATTGAAATAAATATATACATTATTGCATTTAACTAATAAAAATTTTCATTGACCATCTTCATAGGTTTGCGTGAATAAGAAATATATATGACGATCCACATTGAACATTTACAAAAAAATCTGCAATATTTTTTTTTCTAAGCTTATTATTCAAATCTTTGCTTAAATAAGCAATACTATTTACTATAACATATAATTTTAGAATTGATAATCACGTGCAATACACGTGTCGAAAAACTAGTATACTATTAAAACTAACAACCCTCTCTTTATTTTGGTTTTTAAAAATATTTATTATGTGTTATTTTCTTATTGGATGAAATAAAAACCTCATCTCTTCTAGATTTTCTCCATAATTTATCCAAGTCAAAAGAACCCCAATTTTATTTTATTTTTTTAAATCTAATAGTTTTTTGTGTTTATTGTATTTTTTTATTTTAAGTTTGTTTTGGATTGATGAAAGGATATTGCTTTGACTTGAATAAATTATAAGAAATAAATTTAAAACTTTTTTAAAAACCACTCTATTCGTATTTTGTATTTGTTGTAGGGTTTTTTTAAATAATTTTTTTGGGGGTCATGAAACAGGTATATTGTTTAAACTTGAATAAATTATGAAAAATAATCTTTAATTTTCTTAAAAAAATTATCTATATTATTTATCGAATATTTTATGTTTTTTTTGTTTGTGTATGTTTTATGGTTCGTGTATTCATCACATGTATATCTTCTTCTTCTTTTTTCAAATGTTGTACAATAAAGTTATTTCAACGGTTAGAAAATGAAAAAAGAAATATTACTTGTGAAGCATTGATGAAGAGGTTAAGATACTTTCCCCTTCTGCAAAATAGGTTAAACTAAAATAAAGTACTCAAGAAAAAAAATACCAGCCTGAGAGTATAGTTTGTAGGTAGTGAAAATAAATTACATAATTAAATTTGATCAGAAGTGTGTTAACATGCCACCTATCCGTTGGTTTTTATATTTTAGAAAAAAGATTTTTACATTTTTTTTCTTATAATTTATCCAAGCTAAAATATATGCATGCTTCATGACCCCAAACAAATCAGACTGATAAAGAATTTCCATTAACATTTGCGCACAAAGTAATTGTGAATTTTTTTTCTTACAAAACTCGGAGACTTTGAAGTGGTGAATTATTGTTTTCTTTAGAATCGAATTGTAGAAACATCCTAATTTTGGAATTATGTAATTACTTCACACTTATCAGTAAAAGCCAAATTTATTTTTTAAGAAAATACTTTTAATGGTTTGATTTTGTACCAAATGATTGAGGATTGTAGTTGGTGGGAAAATTAGTATGTACCAAATGTGTTGATGGAATGTTATGAGTCATTCAAAATGAGAGTTCACTATAAGAAGAAACACATGAGAAGTTTGAAAGTATTGTATTCGCAAAATATATTTAATTATCGAACATACACAACCATGCAACAACAGTGGCAAAGGCTTTCTAAGACCGAAAAATCTAACTTAATTAAACTTAAAGCCATACAAATTTTTTTTAAAATGAC
>JAJOOS010013759.1:0-46323 GCA_029582725.1 Solanum chiquidenum
ACCGAGTGGATGTGGTTAGGATGGTGGCCTAGTTGAGCATGAGATTAGGCACAATGAACATCCTTGGACATCTCTTAAACCATATGCCAACATGGGTTTCTTTTTGTTCTACCCTTGGCAAGTAGAACAACCTCCGCGGAGTAGGATAGACTCCGGATTCCATACCTTGCTAGTGTGGTCTATGTCGGTTAAGGCTTATTTCCATCATGTGGGATGTGCACTCTAGTATTGGATAGGTTCTACAACGTGTAGGTAGTAGTATTGGGATTCTATCTACACATAGCACGAGTAGGCTTAGAAGATACTAAAATGAGTTCCCTAAGCCTTAGGGCTATCATGTGATTGTCCCTACATGCTTGTGTGTCTCTTAATTGGTCTATAAAGAATGTGGACTTAGTATGTTATAATGAAATGATAAAACCCTTGTCTATGGTAACTCTTAGGAACACTTAGGTGTATATGAAGAGGTTGTATGGGCGGTCACTTCATTATTCACTTAAGTGTGGATTAGGGTTACTTGAGATAGAGGCTTAAATGGTAATGAAGGAATTACTTTGCTATCTTTTTAAGTATTGTACACTTTTCTTAATTGAGTTGTAAATAATGTGAATTTGGTGTATTTGTGAATGGTGACTTGAAATGTGAGTTTATGCTTGTGGGTGTAAAGGTTTGTTAAAGAAGGTCTTAAAAGCATACATTCCTTGTAAATGTCCGTTGTGCATGTTTTTCTTGCATGGTCATCATACTTAGTACTTATTGTACTAATTCCATATTTCTCTATTGTTACAAGTGTAGGTGGTGGAAAGTGAGGAGTTCTTTTGATGAACCTTGGGATATTGACTCTTATCAAGAAGCTTGGTATGTCCTCATATATTCGAGGACATAGTTGTTACCTTTCTAGTATTTGCACTTAGACATTGTATAAGTCTTATATTTTGTTGTAAAGGGCTGTATCCCTAAGATGTTCTATTCGTGTCTATGATGGTACATGAGATTTAGAAATTCTACTTCGTTACATTTGACAGATTTTATGAGTATTATGAATTTGTTTTAAAAAGAGTTTTTATTCCTTACGGTTTTTATTACCGAATGCAATGAATGAATGCTAAGGCTTGTATAAGACCTCGAAGAGGTCGAATACGCATGTAACGGCTAGGGGGTGCTCTCGGGTCGTTACAAGATGGCTATGCAAACATAACAATGCTTCAAAAAGCTAGGGAATATTTCTCTGAAGAGGCTTAGTTTTTGTTTTGGAACCAAATGTGTTAGGCTCAAATGATGACAAAATGTATGCAAACTCTCGCTAGGTAGTTACAAAAGATTATGGACATTTGGGTTCTGTATTAAAAATATTGCCCAAGATCACTCCTTGCATTTACTAATATTCAAATAATTAAACTAACAAGGTAAATTCTAGGACTCCACACACATGATTTCATGTTTTATCTAACCACATATGGCACTTCGAAATACAGTCATTAAGCACATTTCTATAAGATCAAAAGCATTCATGGGATGCTCATTGCAAGGCTCACATAAAAATGTACCTAGACAACACAATAACAAAGAGATCTATTAAGACTGCAACCACATCGATTTAATTGTCGCAACAACAACATTATACATCATTCTCATCATGTGTACTATTCAAGGCATCGTTATTGAACATAATGGATCCTTGAATCATT
This sequence comes from Solanum chiquidenum, assembly GCA_029582725.1. Taxonomy (NCBI): domain Eukaryota; kingdom Viridiplantae; phylum Streptophyta; class Magnoliopsida; order Solanales; family Solanaceae; genus Solanum; species Solanum chiquidenum. The sequence continues at coordinate 1,689 of JAJOOS010013759.1, forward strand.
TCCAATAAAAACTTTAAGGAATTCATGATTGTCAAATATCATGGGAGGTAGAAAAATTAAAAGAGAATGAAAAAAGACAAAAGAGATCAACTTAACAATAATAACTCTATAATATAAAAATATATAAGCTAATAAAAATCATCCAAAAGTTAAAGTAACAAAATATAAACCAAAAGGTTTCTATGCCTCGAAGGACTGCACCCCACCAAAAACAAACAAGTAGTGTTCTCAATGCAATAAAAAATAAAACTATAAGCAAGACAACCCATTTGATATATCATGGCTTTGATCAAGAGAGGAAGGGTAATAAGAGTGGGGGTTGCAGATGTAGCAATATCCATAGTACTAGCAGGCACAGAAGAAACTAAGGGTACAACAAAAGATGTACATATACCTTACTGTTTCACAAAAATAGAAGGTGTGTTGTGTTACGATGCTAGACTAACAGGATTTACAACGAGGGTAGTATCTGGTGGTGTCGGCTTCCTCCAACCAACATTGTCCCGTAAACACTCAGCCTCAATCCTTCTGATGTCACTAGAAAAGGCTGGGGTGATCCTCACATATGTAGTCGCCCTGAAGGGAGAACTCACATCCTCACATAATTTTGTGATCAGAACTGGGAAAAGGAGTGAAGTTCTCCCCTGTTGAGCTCTCATTAGTATCTCATCAACAATAATCGCTCCCGTATGAAAGTGTTCCCTATCAATGATTATGCCCACTAATACTGCCTTGGGATAGCAAAGGATCGACTCATTTTTTGAAGGGATATTGTTAACATTTAAATCATTCGTCTCTATTTTGGGATCGTAAACCGTCAGAACAAACAAGAATCAGAAATACCCGAGTCAAACATCCTTTTAATGAACCCAAGTCATGTCTCATTCGGATTGTATACAAATAAGCATGAAACGCCGGCATGCCGATTGCAGTATTTATTGCCCCAACATGGCATTGCACTTTTTTTACAGACCTCCACTTCTTCAAGCGACTTCCAGACTTTACCATTCAACTTCTTTGGTAGGGCCTGATCATACGCCGTGAAAATTCTCTTACGCAAGTAAGAATATAGGGGTTTCTTAGATTTGTAAAGCCCTCAAACTAATGGAATTGAATGGAATCCAAAATACTTGGGTACTGACTCATAACTCCAACCATGGAGAGCCTTCACTCCTCCAGAATAGTTCATTCTTGAGCAGATTTCAGCGTATTGAGGGATCTTGTAGCGATAATTAGGAGAACTCTAGTAACTTGTTTGGCCTATGGTGCTTGTATTAAGAGGGATGCACCAATTCAAACGGAATATCCATCCTCTTTCGCATGACTCCCTTCTTAGGTTGCACCTTCTCATATACTAGTGCATGTTGAGTTATGGGTTGTCATTCTAGAAGGGCCTGAGAAAGCTCATTAATAGATAAGCCCAAGTGTCTTTTCAGAGAAGGAGGAGGAGAAGGGTCTCTATCTGACTATGTATCATATATCACCACCCTTTTTCCTTTTGTGCGTGCCATACTATGTAAAGCAAGCATTCAGATAGAGGATTTATAAAGGTTAGTTTAAACCAAACTCATTTAGGATAATAATAAAAAACTACCTGGAGGCTCACCAAACGGGAAGGCGGATTGGCTAACAGATTTGACGACCTTGAATGAGCTCGCTAAATCAGACAGTCTAAAATATCTTAGGTATTAGAAAAAAGGCAAAGTCAATTCTAGGTTTGTGATTCACCGAATTTGTTTCAGTGGGATAAGATATGATTTCCAAAACTGACAATTAAGGGTAAACTAAATAGTAACGTGAAAATGCACCAGGAAGATACCAACATTTTATGGATAATTACTTCAACCAAATGGAAAATTGCATAATATATATAGATGATATACTGTTATATTCAAGGACACAAGATGAACATATTAAATTATTATAAAAATTTATACATATTGTTACGTATTCAGGAATAAGCTTAAGTAAGAAAAAGGCAGAAATAATGAAAAACGAAATAGAATTCTTAGGAATAGAAATAGACAAGAATGGTATAAAGATGCAGCCACATATAGTACAAAAAATATTAAATTTTGATGAACAAGTAGATACAAAAAAGAAACTACAATCATTTTTAGGATTAGTAAAACAAGTAAGAGAATACATACCAAAATTAGCAGAAAGCCTAAAACCATTACATAAAAAACTAAAGAAAGATGTAGAATATTACATTGATAACAAAGACCAAGAACAGATAAGGAAAATAAAATTACTATGCAAAAATTTACCAAAATTATGTTTCCCGGATGAAAATAAAAAATTTACTTATATAGTAGAATCAGATGCCAGTGAAATAAGCTATGGAGGAGAACTAAAGTTCAAGGGGGAGTCTTCATTTAAATGCAAATCAGAAGTTTCAAATGCCATAGGATATGGTGACAGAGGTAGTTTCCATGGAAGAGGTCACGAAAGAGGACATGCTTAGTTTTGTGGTGAGCACCGATAGTTCAAGAGCAATATTTAGTGCCTCCATTGCAGAAAAATGGGGTATAAGGAAGCTGGTTACTGGACTAAACAGAAAGATGAACAACAACATGCCAATTTCACTTAGAAATAACAAGACAAAGGTAATCTATTCATGGATCGCTCCTCAATATATGCTCGTTCAAATGACATATGTATCATTGATAGTGGTTTCTCTAACTACATATATGGCAGAAGGTCATTGTACAAAGAACATGATTAATCTGAGAAGTTAGAAGTTCGTCTTGGAAATGACAAGGCATTGAAAGTAGATGGGAAAGGCCTAATCGCTCCGAAAACTTCTCACGGTAATGTTAAACTTCTCAATGATTTGCAGTATTCTAACACCCTGTAGTCTAGAAGGCCAACTACGGCTAAGTATGAGTACAACAAGTCAAGGCAAGAAGGCTATCCAAGGCCCAGGTGCAAGGGCCAAGGTTGTCCCAAGCTTGCCATGCACTGCCTCATCTTCACGACCACAACCACGACTAGTGGTGAGGACCATGAATCGTGGAGTGGTCCGTGGAACTTGGGCAGTAGCTCCCTATGGGCTGCCTAAAGTTGGCTCATCGAGCCACTTCACTGTCGATGGTGAAGACTACGACCCGTGGGAAGGCTCGTGGTCATGCCTTGAAATTTTAGAGGCCTATCCACTGGACCAAAGACCACGGGAAGGATCACGGTCAATTGAAAGGACCATGACTCGTGGAGCCTGCCGTGGTGCGTGGCACTATGCTGACTAATTAAGGGTAAATTGGGAAATTCCAATTTAAGTGGCAATAAAGTGAGTTCATTTTGTATGGTATTAGTACACCTATATAAGATTTTTTAACCCTTTAAGCTCCCCAATTAAGTCATTATTTCCAAAACCCCAAAAGAATCTCAAAGTTGATCCTCTAAAAAAGTTCTCTCTCTAGAAAACTCAAAGAAGAAGAAGAAGAGGGTCAAGCTAGGTCAAGTCAAATCTCCACTGTTTCAATCTTTATAGGCTTTTTAATCAAGGTATTATGTCTTATTCATTTATGGATTCCTTTCATCCTTGACGCCCCCATTTTTTCCCAATTGTGAAGATGACTCCCCAATTCTAGTTAGGGTTTCTTCCAATATTGTGGGTATTGTTTTTTGTTGATCCAATTGAGTGGATAATGATCATTTATGATTGAAATAGTAGTATATCAGGTTTTTAATATGAAATTACATGTTTACATGCCTAACCCATGCCTAAAAAGATGAATTTGATGTAATTGGGTTTTATACCATAAAAGAGGAAAGTGATGATTTAGATGTAATCTTCTAGAATTGTTAGTCATGTGAACTGCTCATATTTTTGTAGGATCCCTTAGTTTTTTTGACGATATCTAACAGAAGGATGAAAATTGTTCACTTTTAAATACTTGAAGGATCTTTTCTGCTAAGAATGATAGTTTAAGAATGTAGTTTGAGTTTGGGGTATAGTTTAAGGATGTTTTTGGCCAAAAACTCAACTATGATAGCTTAAAGTAGTGATAAAATATCCCTTCATGAATAGCTTGGCTTGGTAAGAGAAGACCAAGTTTGGTAACTTGAGTTAGGAATTCTCATGGAGAGCCTTGGATTGAGCAATCGTACCTTTCCAATGGTAAGCTTGAACTAAGCACAATAGAGTGCTTTGCGTGGTAGCTTGACTTGGCGAGGCCACACCATATCATTGGTAGCTTGGATTGAGTAATAGTACACTTCCTTGATATAGCTTGGATATGCATAAGTAAGGTGTTTTCCATGGTAGCTTGGTCTAGCATAAGGTAGTGTTTTCCTTGGTAGCCTTGAATTGGTAAATCGTAACAATTCATAAGTAATGACTTTTCTTGGACTAGTAAAGAGGTACTTTTCCATGAATAGAAAGAATAGCTAATGAGGGACTAATCCCTAATTGAAATAGCATGTTTATGATGAAACTATATTACTTCAAGGAAGTGTTGTATGCATGTTCTAATATGAGATTTACTTGACATGATGTATGCTTAGCTTGAATTATGTTTAACTAAAGGTGAATGTTACCTTGTCTATAAGAAATAAGCTAAGGATAATAATAAAAGATTATGAACATGAGTGATGGTCTAAAGTAGTTTACTTAGCATGGGTGAGATTTATCAGGTCTTATTCATGCATTGCACAGGTATGCCTTAAGGTTACTTATGAAGTATTATTTTATGTCATGATGATTTAAGTGTATTAACCATGCCTATGACTTATGACGATGTCTCTTATGATTATGGTATATGTCTTATGTTGACTAATACCTATGATTTTCTTATGTTGATGATTTATGCTACCCATCATATTTACTACATGTTTGAACTAATGCATACTTTTGCCTACATTCTTATCAAATGTAGGGTCCGGCGATATTGACTTCCATCCCCGTATCTAGGTTCACAGTAGAGCAAGAAGAGAAGTTTTGGTGAGTCCTCATAGCATTTGAGGGACTGACCACCATGTCCTTTTTATCTTTTATTTAAGATATTCACATTTTAGATGGTTTGAGACAAGTGTAAAATACTTCCGCTTAGTTTTATGAAATTTATATGTTATGATTTATTTTTTAAAACTCTGCTTATTTTTATTATCTTTTGTTGTGATATGCAAAAGGGCATGTATGAGGCCTCTCAGAGCCTTGTACACCTTGTTACATCTAAAGGTACCCCTGGGGTGTGACAAATTTGGTATGAGAGCAGAAGGTTTAGAATGATTCTAGGATGTCTCAAAACCCCGTCAAGTAGAGTCTTGTTCATAAATGTGAAGCACGCCACATTTATGAGTGAGAGACCACTAGATGCTTAGGAAACTTTACTTATTAATTCTCTAAGTCGTTCTATAGAGTATAACCCTATTAGGTATTTCCCCTAATCCGTACCCTATGGTTTTCAAGATAAGACTACTACAAGGGCTAATGCTATAAGAAATGAAGAAGATGTGAGGTTCCTCCCCAAGCTCCTCCTCAAGCTCCGATTGATCCTTTGGAAGAGAATATATCAAATGCGGAGATTAGGTCGTCTCTTCAACTATTGGCTCAAGCCATGATCGCACAAGCCAATAGAGAGGTGGTAGCCCCCGTGAACTCAATTGTGGATACGATCTCTTCAAGAGTGACAGATTTTATTAAGATAAACCTTCCAAGGTTTTATGGCTCCAGAGTTGAAGAAGACCCTCAAGAGTTTATAGATGAGGTCTATAAGGTACTTGCTATTATGGGAATGTATCCGGAAGAGAAGGCAGAGTTAGCCGCCTACAAACTAAAACTTGTTGCTCAAGTTTGGTTTAATCAATGAAAGGAAGCTAGGCCGGTAGGGGTGGGTCCTGTCGAGTGGGAAGTGTTTAAATCGGTGTGTCTAGATAGATTGTTCCCCTGGAGACGAGGGGATCCAAGATGCATGAGTTCTTTAACCTTCAACAAGGAAGCATAAGTATGAAAGAGTATTCCCTTAAGTTCACCCAATTGTCTAAGTATGCTCCATCTTTAGTGTCCAACCCTAGGACAAGAATGAGTAAGTTTATGTTGGGTGTGTCCGATCTAATGAAGAAAGAATGTCATACGACTATGATTGTTCATGACATGGATATTGCTCGCCTTGTGACTTATTTCCATCAAATAGAAGAGGGGAAACTAAAAGGGATATCTAAAGAGAAAAAGAGATCTAGAATGGAGGATGATAACTGGTCCCATGTAAGGTCCGATGGACATAGTCATCCTAGGAATCGTCAAAGGTTTTTTGGACAAGGTTCCTCAATGGCTCCTTAGTATAATGGTGATAGGGTGTCTAACCCTAAACCACAAGGCATTAGTAGTGAATCCCTATGGCCTACTTTTGCAAGATATGGAAAGATACATGAGTGTAGGTGTTTGGCCGGTAATAAGGGTTTCTTTGGTTGTGGTGAAAGTGGACACAAGATGAGAGATTGTCCAAAGGCTGATATGCTCAAATTACACCTCTCATAAAGAATCATAAGTGATAGTTGTCCAATAAAGAACCCAACTTGTATGTTGGGGTCAATCCCACAAGGAATATGGTCCAAAATTAAACTTAACTCACTATTATTTCCATTTAGTCAAACTATTTCCGAGAAAAGTAAACATGGGGGGGGGGGTTGTATCTAAAGTAACAGATTGTTGAACAAATAACAAGTAAACAAGATTCAAACTTTGAGTTATCAATATGAGAGAGAAACTAGGGCATATGTGTTCCCCATAAGCTCTTAACGTAGTAATCCTAATAATAGTAATCCTTTTCTAGTGTTTAACATGCAAAGTTGGTAAGTTGGGTATCCCTAAGTGATTGGTCCTCCAAATAGGGAATTTCACCACGCACTTTGGTCCGGCTACAGGTGTATGCTTTTGTAACCCTTACCTTTACCTCAGATTAGTCATCACATCAATGTATGGTTTAGTTTTTACCCTCATGCCATTTGACACTAGACTATTAGACAACATCTATTAAATCTTTGTTGTTTAATCTTTTTCTTATTCATTACCTCCTTGGTCCGGCAAGTAGGAACGAGGCGAGTCCTAATGTGTGCACTCGTTAAATAGACTTCTAAATGACAGGACTAACAATACATGTATAAACACTATTCAAGAATTACTTAATTATCATTCATACTTTCTTAATTGCTCATGATTCCCACAACCCTAGTTTTGGATTTAGCTACTCATGCTTGAATGATCACAATTGATAATTAGGTAAGAAGAATTCGGACTTACAAGAATAATTGATGAACCTAAAATCCTCAATTGAATTCCAAAGGGAAAATTGTATAAAACGAAAACCAGAATTATATTTCCTAAGATTTTGCAAATAATTCCCAAAGAATAAAACTTAGAAGTAAATAATAATGTCTAACCCCCAAAATGAGGTTTACAACTCCTATTTATAGAAAACAAATCCTAACTTAAACAGGAAATGAAATAAGGAAATAAACTGTCAGGGTGCGGTTTTGATCGGTGCTTTCACCTACGGTCTGTAGGTCCCCTAGGTGGCTCAACACTTAGACAAATTCATCAAGTACTGAAACTTTAAACTCTCATATCACCATCGATGGTGGTGTAGGATGAACCGTGGGTCGACCTATGGTCCTTCGTCTGCTCTGTGGTTCCACACTTTTTAGACTTCCCTGATCTTCCTCTTATGCTTGCCGATGAGTCCAAAATTTGGACTTATTTGGAGTTTTGTGTATATAGATGTACTGTCCTCAAATGCTTAATTTGTGCGATAAGTTGAATTTAAATCCTTAGCTTTCATGTATATGGTTTGAGATACAAAGCAAGAACACTAATACGCAAAAAGAACATCACAAGTTGAAGAAATAGGGAGAAACAGATGCCTGAAGATCACCAAAAAAACTCGGCGAATCACCGAGTTGCCCCTGGTCCGCCTAAACTTACAGAACACTGAGCCTAAAATAGGAAAAACTTAGGCGAACTATGTTCCCTATCAGCAAATCACAGACTAAATCAGTGAAGGAAGATTGGATGACCGAATGTACTGGTCGAGACCAAGGTGAAAGTGAATTGGCGAGCTAAAATACTAAACGGCGCATCATGGAATTGATCGGCGAACCCGATATAGATCGCCTAAAAATACATTGTCTGAATGAGGAAAATGTGAAAAAAGAAGGCGATAGGCAAGGACGATTGGTGAGTCGCTTCCCCCCCAAAATCCATACTTCAGATCAGTATAAATTGATTTTTGGAAGAAAGAGAAAGCATTCAGTCATTGTGAGAAACAAAATAGAGAGAACAAAAACACTACTCTTGTTGATTTTAAGCAATTTTGGCAAGAGATTTCAATTGGGTATTGTAATAGACAAGATATTAGTCATCTCAGAACCTTGATTTTCAAATACCCAATTATGGATCATGTAATAGGTATTGAATTTCTTTCTTTTACGATGATTTGATAAAACCCTGATCTTGGGGGTTTGACAATGTAAATAATTGTTGTGTTTAACTTAATAGATGCTAGTTAGTATCGATTTTTGTGTTAATTTGAAGTGGGTCTGACTAATTGTTATTGTTTAAGCTCTTTATTGAATGTTTATTTCAATATAATTTAGGGTTTTATTCTTTCTTAAGAAAGAAGTGTAAAGCGAAGATGATAAGTTGACACTCATAGTTAGTGGGTTATGACATTTTCATCTTGAAAAAGTGAAACCCAAGATTCATCCTCTGTATCTAGCTCGAGAGAGTGGATGTGGTGAGTTTGTGGACTTCACGATTCATGTAGTGCGTTGAGGTTCGAGAGAACTTAGTGGAAATAAGGTAATTGTTCAAGGGAAAAGTGCCTCACTTAAAGTCCATCTTACCCATGAAGAGTTAACATTGTTGGTTAGTGATTTGCACCAATTGAGTTGAACTTAGCAGTTGGTTAGTCAATCCCCAAAGAATCTTTCTCTTCTTTGGTTGTTCTTAGTTACTTGTTGAGGCTGTTTTCAGTCTAACATCCGCTAACTTTGGAATCTTTGTTACTCTTCCAATTTGGTTGATAGTTTCTAAAATCTTTTATTCCTTCAGCTATAAAAGTCGTTGTTATAACTTTGGATTTGAATTCAAACTAGAACTACTCTCTGAGGGATTGGACCACAACTCATTAAGTTCGGTTTTATACTGATTTACGATGGTTGAACACCTACAATTGGATGAGGTCTTTTTGAAACATTAAATCAAAATGGCGCCACTGCTAGGGAGTAGCGTTGTTTAGAATTCCTTTGTCCAAGTTTAATTTGTGAATTTGTCGGCTGTAGTTGAATCGATTTAGGTTGTATTGTGCTTGTGTTGGTTGTGTTGAGAAAAAGAGAAAATGAGTGAGGCAGAGATGAACGATAGCCAAGCAGGGCATCGAGATGATATTGATGATATTAACAGTGCGCATAACCCAATCAAATTAGGTGGAATTGGTGCAATATACCTGCCATCAGCCTAAAAGGATGATGCATTTGACGTTATGAGCACAACCCTCCATCTGTTTCAAATGAAGGGACTCTATGGAGTGTTCAATCATGAAGACCCACATGAGTGTCACAACCCTTTTTCAATCAAGAATGTGTCGCAAGAATCAATGTAACTCAGGTTTTTTTCACTATATCCGAGGGGGGAAGCTAGCAAATGGTTGGCTAAGTTACCAAAGAATTCTATCACATCATGGGATGAACTTACCACGACATTCAATGCGAGGTTCTTTCCCCCATCAAGGATGATGAAACTTAGAGATAACATTCAAGGTTTCGTGCGACTAGAGGGTGAACCCATCCATGAAACATGGTTGAGGTTCAAGAAACTACTGCTTCAATACCCGACTCACGGACTGTCAAACAATGTGCTACTCCAATACTTTTACTGAAGTCTCGATTAGGTAAATAAATGAGTAGCTGATAAATTGGTTTGAGGTGGAATAATGTTGCAATTATTTGAGGTGGCTTCATTTCTTCTTGAAGACATGACAAAAATAAATCAAACTTGGCACACTCAAGAAGATCATGTTTCATATTTTTTTATCTTTAGAATGACTCTAGAGAAACTTGATAAACAAAGAGAAAGGGATAAGAACATCAAGAAGATATTATGTCAAATGGAGCTAATGGAAACACATGTTTTAGAAAATATGAGAAATCCCAAAACAGCAAGGGAAGTATTTAGAGTTGTGGAGGGTTCTTTCTCAGGCTATTCAAAGCCAGAGGAGAATCAAGGTTGGAAATCTAATAGATATAAGGAGGGTTTCCACCCACGCTACTTACAGCGGGGTGGGAATCAAGGTTGGAACTCCTAGAAAGAAGAAGAGCAAAGAAGATAATATCAAGAATGGGCTGAGCAAAGTAATCCGTGGAGAAGAGAGAATGATCGTGATGAATATCACACTCAATCGAGTGAAAGCCCAAATTAGAAGGGGAGTGCAAGTAGTCCCCGATTGGATGATTTGTTGTCTCATATCCTTGACCAAGTTGAGGGTTTGGATGATTTGCTATAAGATATGAAAGCATATTTCTCATCATTAAACAACAGAGTGAACTCTCACATTGATGCAATCAATCTACTTGAAGGTAAGTTGAGTCTACTTTCAACACAATTGAAACCAAAAATAATGGGGGATGGCAACACCACATGCATCATGACTTTGTGGGAGAATGATGATAGAGCTCTGGCTATGGTTACGCGTAGTGGAAAGGAGCTTGAACTTTGAAACAATTGAAGTCTCTCACATTTGTAGTGCAATTATTACTAATGAGATGATAAAAAAAAAGGAACATCCCGAAGCCTTCACCATTCCTTGCACTATCGGTATGCTCCAATTCGACAAAGCCCTATGTGGTTTGGGAGCAAATATAAACCTAATGCCATATGCAATCTATAAGCAACTTGGGTTGGGTGAACCGAAGTCCACAACAATGAGGCTTTTGATGGAAGACCGATCTATCAAGCCCCCTGTGGGTATACTATATGATATCTTGGTAAAGGTTGACCGATTAGGTTTTCCAACTGATTTTGTTATCCTTGATTGCGAGATTGATGTGGAAATTCCCATTATTTTGGGAAGACCTTTCTTAGCAACCGGGAGAGTGTTAGCAGATGTGGAAAGTGGAGAGTTAAAATTATGGGTGAATGAAGATGAGGTAACCTTTAATCTGTGTAATTCTATGAAGCACCCTAGTGATATTCATGTGGTTTTGACTATTGATGTAATTGATGAAATTGTGGCTAGTGTTTGCCATTTGATGTGCATGAGTGATCCACTTGAAGTGGTACTTGCAAACCATGATGGGTCGGAAGTCTAAGGTTACATTGAGGTAGTAGCTGCCCTTTTGGGTTTGGTGGAATTTTCAAAGACTCCATTAAAGTTGGATATTGATCTGAAAAATCAGGAAAATCCTCCCGCAAAGCCATCAGTGGAGGAACCACCAAAGATTGAGTTGAAAGTGCTCCCCTCCTATCTTTGATATGCATTCTTGGGGGAAAAGAACACCTTACCCATAATTATGGCTGCCGTCTTGGTTTAATGGCAAGTGAAGTTGCTCCTTGAAGTGTTGACAAGATACATAAAATCCATTGGATGAACTATCACTGACATTCTGGGCATTCCACCCGACATTTGCACTCACGAAATTTAGTTTGATAGCAAATGTAAGCCGAGTGTTGAGCATTAAAGGAGATTGAACCCACCGATGCAAGTGGCGGTGAAAAATAAGATAATAAATTGGGTGGATGCAGGGGTGATTTACCCTATTGCGGATAGTAAGCGGGTGAGTCTGGTCCAATGTGTACCTAAAAAGGGAGGCATCACGATAGTCCCAAATGTAATGGGAGAGCTTGTTTCTATGAGTCTGATGACCGGATGGCGAATATGCATCGATTATCGGAAATTGAACTTGTGGACCGAAAAAGATCACTTTCCCATGCCCTTTATGTATCAGATGCGTGATGGACTTTCACAAAGAGGATGATATTGCTTTTTGTATGGGTACTTCAGACATAATCAAATCTCTATTGCTCCGAAAGACCAAAATAAAACCAATTTCACTTGTCCGCATAGGACTTTTGCCTTCAAAAGAATATCGTTTGGGTTTTGTAATGCTCCAACAATATTTCAGTGTTGTATGCTATCTATTTTTGCTGACATGGTAGAGGATTCAATGGAAGTCTTCATGGATGACTTCTCAGTTGTGGGTGAGACTTTCGAAGCATAATTGGCACACTTGGGGCAGGTCCTTCAGAGATGTGTTGAGACAAATTTGGTCCTAAATTGGAAAAAATGCAATTTCATGGTTAGGGAAGGTATAGTTCTTGGTCACAAAGTGTTACAACAACGGCTGGAAGTTGATAAAGCAAAAATCAAAGTCATTGAAAAGTTATCACCACAAATTTTAGTGAACGACATTGGAGTTTCTTGGGGCATGCTTGGTTTTTACCGGAGGTTCATTAAAGACTATTCAACAATTGCACACCCTTTGTGCAAACTTCTAGAGAAGGAGGTAAAATCAATTTTGATGATGCTTGTATGATAGCCTTAATGTGTGTGAAGGAGAAATTGATTTCCACTCCGGTCATCATTAGTCCTGGTTGGTCAGCACCCTTCGAAGTGATGTGTAATGCAAGCGGTACGACACTAGGTGTGGTGTTGGGACAAAAACACAATAAGCTATTCCATACCATTTACTTTGCAGGAAAAACTCTGAATGGTGCTCAGCGTAACTATACCGTTACGGAGCAAGAATTACTTGCGGTGGTATATGCATTTAAGAAATTTCGTTCATACTTACTAGGTACCAAAGTTGTTATTCATACAGACCATGCTGATCTTTGGTATTTGATGGCAAACAATGAGGCCAAGCCAAGATTAATAAGGTGGGTGTTGTTGTTGCAAGAATTTGACTTTGAAGTGAAAGACAGAAGAGGTTGTGAAAACCAGGTGGCTGACCACCTATCAAGGTTAGAAGGCAAGGAGAATGACGAGCTTGAGACAGACATAAATGATGCCTTTCCCGATGAACAGGTATTCGCGGTAACTCTACATCAAACTCCTTGGAATGTTGATTTTGCTAACTATGTAGTGTGTAGATTGATCCGAAATGAACTGAATTTCTATCAACAAAAGAGGTTTTTGTTTGATGTCAAGAAATACTTTTGGGATAAACCATACTTATTCATAGAATGTGCACACCATATTATTAGGAGATGTGCGCCATAAGAGAAATTCAATGAAATTCTCCATGCTTGTCATGCTTCACCGATTGGTGGTCATCATGGTGGGGTGCGTACAACTGCTAAAATTCTTCAAAGTGGTTACTACTGGCCATCCCTTTACAAAGATGCTCATGAGTTTGTTAAAAAGAGAAGTCAATGTCAAATACAAGGTGGAGTGTCCAAAAGACGTGAGCTGCCTCTCAAGCCTATTCTAGTGGTTGAGTTATTTGATGTTTGGGGAATAGATTTCATGGGTCCATTTGTGAGCTCGTTTGATAATAAGTACATTTTTATAGCAGTAGATTATGTTTCTAAATGGGTAGAAGTTGGTGCACTACAAAACAATGAAAGGAGAAGTGTTGTTGAGTTCCTCAATGGCTACATCATTTCTAGATTCGGCACTCCCCGGGCTATTATTAATGATGGTGGATCCCATTTTTGCAATAGGATCTTTGCATCTGCATTGAGCAAATATGGAGTGAGATATAATGTAGCAACACGATTTCACCCTCAAACGAGTGGCCAAGTGGAAGTTTCGCATAGGGAGATCAAGAGTATCTTGGCTAAGATCGTAAATGCAAATAGAAATGATTGGTCTCAAAAGCTAGATGATGCTCTGTTGTCATATCGCACCGCCTACAAGAACCAATCTTTATGTCTCCATATCAGCTAGTCTTTGGGAAATCTATCCATTTATCGGTAGAACTGGAACACAAAGCATTATGAGCATTAAAGGCTATGAATTTGGATTGGGCAATGGATGAATTCAGGTTTCGGTCTTACGAGAGTTCAACCCTCTACAAGGAAAAAATGAAGAAGTGGTATGATTCTAAAATCCTTAGGAGGGAATTCCCAGTTGGAGATTCGGTGTTACTGTATAATTCTTGACTAAGACTCTTTCAAGGAAAGCTCAAATCCAAATGGTCATGTCCATTTAGAATAACAGGGGAGGTCACAAATGGTGCCATTGAAGTCGAAGGTAAAGAAGGCCCTGCCTTCAAGCTCAATGGGCAACACTTGAAGTTATATCGTTGAGAATGCCATGAAATTTTTGTGATTGAAGTGGTGTATATGGATGATGCTTGAGAGCATTCCCACGTCATGCCACGACATTAAATATGGCACTTCTTGGGAGGTAACCCAAGTTTTAGTGTTTTGAATAATGTGTGTTCAATGTGCAGGTGTAGGCAATTTTGCGAGGTTAAGGTTCCATCGGTGAATCGCCGAGTCATTTCGGCGATCACGAAATTGATCGCCTTCCTGGCATCAACAGTGGGCTGAGATAGTGGAACACTAGGTGGGGTACCTGCTCCACTTGGGACTCACTAAAGTGATTGGGAGACCTGACTTTCACCGCATTTTTGCATTAACCTTGGTAACTCAGAGTTTTAGTGCATTCAGCAAGGTTTCGAGTCCATTAGGCTATGCGTGGAAGCCATTCAGTGTACTCGCTGTTGTCCACCTTTGTTCCCCAAAATGGACTGGTTGCATGCTGGAAAATTTGATAAGCTCCAGAATATTTGGCGAATCGCCAAACAGTTCTGTGACTCCAACAAACTTTCGCCAAATGGGTGCCTAGTGAAGACCCTACTCTATTTGTTAAAGTGGCAGTAGTTTAATTTTACCTTTGTTATTATTTGTTCTATATTCACATTGAGGACAATGTTGGATGCTTCTGGTGGGGGTGGTAATAGTGCTCTTAATTGAATGAAGTGAATGTGCGGTTATGACGAGGCCAAATAAAGTTTCATAGAAAATATGTGAACTTTGTGTTTCTCGTTGTGACTAGCTGGTTGTCAAATGAGTCTTTTTTTATGAGCATTGCAAACTAGCTTGAAAGTGTGGAGTCTCGTTTAAAATTGGTGTCAATGCCTTGTGTGATGAGCTTACCTTGAACATTATGTGTGATGACAACTAGAATTTTCCCTGTTGGTTCGGTTGACTAAGTGATGCTAGCTTTTGAAATAATCTTAGGCAATATTTTGATGAGTGAAACAAATTGACAATATACCTCTTTTGTGGGAAACCATGTGAGATTTGTGAACCTTTCTTGAACCCCTTTGAGCCTTATCCTTTTCTTGGAAGAAACTTGAACAATTCTGACCACTTATTATCCAGTCACCCATAACTCTCAAGAAGTGTGGTTTGTTTGAATAGTTAACTTAGGCCAAAATCCTAATTTGGGGCATTGGTGAAAGAGAAGGTAAATCAAGAAGTTCAAAAAGTTCCCGTATGTAAAAAAAAAAAGAGAAAGAAAAGGAGAAAACAAAAAGAAAAAGATTGAAACTGTTGTGAAATAAAGTAGTGAAAGTTACAAAAGAAATGGGGTATCCGGTAGCCCATTTGAAGTTGAATAATGGGGTGAATTATAAGTATGATCAAAATGTTGAATAAAAGGAAGAAAGTGATGTTTAGGCCACATCTCAAAAGGGTAGAAGCCACTTAGCCTAAGTGACCATACCTTTACACTTAGCCCCGTTACAAGCCTTGAAAAGACCTTTGTGATCTTGAGTGAGCTGAAAAAATTATTGATTGGAAAATAAGGGGAAACCTATGGGTGAAGTCATGCATGTGTTCATCTTTAGGAGTGTGAGAGTCGTATGTGATTCCAGAACTATAAATTGTTGAAGAACAGTGTGTGAATAGGGAATCATCTTTGTTGTGAGGGCATTTGAGTACCTTTTTTGAACTTGAACTTGTATTTGAAGCAAGTATTGTGAACTTGAGCATCTTTGGTAATGGTTAATCACAATTTGAATCTTTGAGTGCACAATTGATCATTGCATGAGTAAGTTGAGTCTTGTTGTATAAATTCATGTTGAGTATTTTGTAGCACTGTTTGAGACATCCTTTTTTAACCACTAAACATGAGTTTTATCTGAGGACAAGAAAAAGTTTAAGTTGAGGGTGTTAATGAGTCCCGAATTTGGAGTCATTTTGATCTTTGTGTATATAGATGTAGTGTCCTCAAATGCTTAATTTGTTCTATAAGTTGATGTTAAATCCTTAACTTTCAGGTATATGGGTAGAGAAATAAAGCAAGAATAGTAATAGGCAAAAAGAACATCACAAGCTGAAACTTCACTTATTCATTCTCTAAGTCGTGCTATAGAGTATAACTCTATTAGGTATTTCCCCTAATTTGTACCCTATGGTTTTCAGGATAAGACTACTACAAGGGCTAATGCTATAAGAAATGAAGAAGATGTGAGGTTCCTTCCCAAGTTCCTCCTCAAGCTCCGATTGATCCTTTGGAAGAGAATATATCAAATGTGGAGATTAGGTCGTCTCTTCAACTGTTGGCTCAAGCCATGATCGCACAAGCCAATAGAGAGGTGGTAGCCCCCGTGAACTCAATTGTGGATACGATCTCTTCAAGAATGACGGATTTTATTAAGATAAACCTTCCAGAGTTTTATGGCTCCAGAGTTGAGGAAGACCCTCAAGAGCTTATATATGATGTCTATAAGGTACTTACTATTATGGGAATGTATCCGGAAGAGAAGGCAGAGTTAGCCGCCTACCAACTAAAACATGTTGCTCAAGTTTTGTTTAATCAATAGAAGGAAGCTAGGCCGGTAGGGGCGGGTCCCGTCGAGTGGGAAGAGTTTAAATCGGTATGTCTAGATAGATTCTTTCCCCTTGAGATGAGGGGATCCAAGATGAATGAGTTCCTTAACCTTCAACAAGGAAGTATAAGTGTGAAAGAGTATTCTCTTAAGTTCACCCAATTGTCTAAGTATGCTCCATCTCTAGTGTCCGACCCTAGGACAAGAATGAGTAAGTTTATGTTGGGTGTGTCCGATCTAATGAAGAAAGAATGTCATACGGCTATGCTTGTTGATGACATGGATATTGCTCGCCTTATGACTTATTTCCATCAAATAGAAGAGGGGAAACTAAAAGGGATATCTAAGGAGAAAAAGAGATCTAAAATGGAGGATGACAACTCGTCCCATGGAAGGTCCGATGGACATAGTCATCCTAGGAATCTTCAAAGGTTTTACGGACAAGGTTCCTCGAAGGCTCCTAAGTATAATGATGATAGGGTGTCTAACCCTAAACCACAAGGCATTAGTTGTGAATTCCTATGGCCTACTTGTGCTAGATATGGAAAGAGACATGAGGGTAGGTGTTTGGCCGTTAGTAAGGGTTTCTTTGGTTGTGGTGAAAGTGGCGACAAGATGAGAGATTGTCCAAAGGTTGATACGGTCAAATTACACCTCCCTTAAAGAAGCATAAGCGATAGTTGTTAAATAAAGAACCCAACTTGTATGTTGGGGTCGATCCCACAAGGAATATGGTCTAGAATTAAACTTAACTGACTATTATTTCCATTTAGTCAAACTATTTCTGAGAAAAGTAAACAGGTGGGGAGGGGGGGTTGTATCTAAAGTAACAGATTATTGATGAAATAACAAGTAAACAAGATTCAAACTTTGAGTTATCAATATGAGAGAGAAACTAGGGCATATGTGTTCCCCATAAGCTCTTAACGTAGTAATCCTAATAATAGTAATCCTTTTCTAGTGTTTAACATGCAAAGTTGCTAAGTTGGGTATCCCTAAGTGATTGGTCCTCCAAATAGGGAATTTCACCACGCACGTTGGTTTGGCTATAGGTGTATGCTTTCGTAACCCTTACGTTTACCTCAGATTAGTCATCACATCAATTTATGGTTTAGTTTTTACCCTCATGCCATTTGACACTAGACTATTAGATAGCATCCATTAAATATTTGTTGTTTAATCCTTTTCTCATTCATTACCTCCTTGGTCCGACAAGTAGGAATGAGGCGAGATCTAATGTGTGCACTCGTTAAATAGACTTCTAAGCGAAAGAATTAACAATACATGCATAAACACTATTCAAGAATTACTTAATTATTATTCATACTTTTTTAATTGCTCATGGTTCCCACAACCCTAGTCTTGGATTTAGCTACTCATGCTTGAAAGATAACAATTGATAATTAGGTAAAAAGAATTCGACCTTACAAAAAGAATTGATGAAACCTGAAATCCTCAATTGAATTCCAAAGTGAAAATTATATTAAAGGAAAATCAGAATGTTAATTCATAAGAGCTTGCAAATTAATTCCCAAAGAACAAAACTTAGAAGTAAACAATAATGTCTAACCCCGAAAAATGAGGTTTACAACTTCTATTTATAGAAAACAAATCCTAACTTAAATAGGAAATGAAATAAGGAAATAAACGGCCAGGACGCGATTTCGATAAGTGCTTTCACCTATGGTCTGTAGGTCCCCTCGGTGGCTCAACACTTAGACAAATTCAGCAGGTACTGGAACTTTCAACTATCATATCAGCATCGATGGTAGTGCAGGACGAACCGTGCGTCGACCTATGGTCCGTCGTCTGCTTTGTGGTTCAACACTTTTTTGACTTCCTTGATCTTCCTCCTACGCTTGCTAGATGAGTCCAAAATTTGGACTTATTTGGAGCTTTGTGTATATATACTGTCCTCAAATGCTTAATTTGTGCGATAAGTTGTTATTAAATCCTTAGCTTTCATGTATATGGTTTGAGATACAAAGCAAGAACACTATTAGGCAAAAAGAACATCACAAGCTGAAGAAATAGGGAAAAATGAATGCCTGAAGATCGCCAACAAAATTCGGTGAATCACCGAGTTGCCCCTGGTCCACCTAAACCTACAGAACATTGAGCCTGAAATAGGAAAAACATAGGCGAACTACGTTCCCTATCAGTGAATCGCCGACTAAATCATTGAAGGAAGATTTCATCACCGAATATACTGGTCGAGGCCAAGGTGAAAGTGAATTAGCGAGCTAAAATACTAAAGGGCGCATCATGGAATTGATCGGCGAACCCGATATAGATCACCTAAAATTACAGTTTCTGAATGAGGAAAATGTGAAGAAAGAAGGAGATATGCAAGGATGATGGGTGAGTCGCCAAATGGTCAGCGAAGTCCGACTGTCCTCGCCGATTGACCCCCAAAAGCCATACTTCAGAGCAGTATAAGTTGATTTTTGGAAGAAAGAGAAAGTATTTAGTCATTGGGAAACACAAAATATAGAGAACAAAAACACTACTCTTGTTGATTTTAAGCAATTTTGGCAAGAGATTTCAATTGGGTATTGTAATAGACAAGATATTAGTCATCTAAGAACTTTGATTTTCAAATACCTACCCATGGATCATGTAATACGTATTGAATTTCTTTCTTTTACGATGATTTGATAAAACCCTAATCTTGGGGGTTTGACAATGTAACTAATTGTTGTGTTTGACTTAATTGGTGCTAGTTAGTATCAATTTTTGTGTTAATTTGAAGTGGGTCTGACTGATTGTTGTTGTTTAACCTCTTTATTGAATGTTTATTTCAATATAATTCAGGGTTTTGTGCTTGCTTGAGAAAGAAGTGTAATGCAAAGATGATAAGTTGACACCCATAGTTAGTGGGTCATGACATTTTCAGCTTGAGAAAGTCAAACCCAAGACTCATCCTATGTATCTAGCTCGAGAGAGTGGATGTGGTGAGTTTGTGGACTTCTCGATTCATGTAGTGCGTTGAGGTTCGAGAGAACTTAGTGGAAATAAGGTAATTGTTCGAGGGAAAAGTGCCTCACTTAAAGTCCATCTTACCCATGAAAAGTTAACATTGTTGATTAGTGATTTGCACCAATTGAGTTGAACTTAGCAGTTGGTTAGTCAATCCCCAAATAATCTTTCTCTTCTTTGGTTGTTCTTAGTTACTTGTTGAGGCTGTTATCTAGTCTAACATCCGCTAACTTTGGAATTTTTGTTACTCCTCCAATTTGGTTGATAGTTTCTAAAATCTTTTATTCCTTCAGCTATAAAAGTCACTGTTATAACTTTGTTTTTGAATTCAAACTAGAACTACTCTCTATGGGATTGGACCCCAACTCATTCAGTTCAGTTTTATACTGATTTACGATCGTTGAACACCTAGAATTGGATGAGGTATGCTTGAAACGTTAAATCAAATTGGCGCCACTGCCAGGGAGTAGCGTTGTTTAGAATTCCTTTGTCCAAGTTTAATTTGTGAATTTGTCGGCTGTAGTTGAATCAATTTAGGTTGTATTGTGCTTGTGTTGGTTGTGTTGAGAAAAAGAGAAAATGAGTGAGGCAGAGATGAACGGTAGGCAAGCGGGGCATCGAGATGATATTGATGATATTAATAGTGCGCATAACCCAATAAAATTAGGTGGAATTGGTGCAATATGCGTGCCATCAGCCTAAAAGGATGATGCATTTGACGTTACGAGCACAACCCTCCATCTGTTTCAAATGAAGGGACTCTATGGAGTGTTCAATCATAAAGACCCACATGAGTGTCGCAACCCTTTTTCAATCAAGAATGTGTCGCAGGAATCAATCTAGCTCAGGTTTTTTTCACTATCTCTGAGGGGGGAAGCTAGCAAATGGTTGGCTGAGTTACCAAAGAATTCTATCACATCGTGGGATGAACTTACCACGACATTCAATGCAAGGTTCTTTCCCACATCGAGGATGATGAAACTTAGAGATAACATTTAAGGTTTCAAGCGACTAGAGGGTGAACCCATCCATAAAACATGGCTGATGTTCAAGAAACTATTGCTTCAATACCCGACTCACGGACTGCCAAACAATGTGCTACTCCAATACTTTTACTGAAGTCTTGAATAGGTAAATAAATGGGTAGCTGATAAATTGGTTCGAAGTGGAATAATGTTGCAATCATTTGAGATGGCTTCATTTCTTCTTGGAGACATGACAAAAATAAATCAAGCTTGGTACACTCAAGAAGATCAAGTTTCACCTTTTTGCTTTAGAATGATTCAAGAGCAACTTGACAAAGAAAGAGAAAGGGATAACAACATCAAGAAGATACTATCCCAAATAGAGCTATTACAAACGCAGGTTTTAGAGAATACGAGAAAGCCCAAAGGAGCAAGGTAAGTATTTAGAGTTGAGGAGGGTTCTTCCTATCGATATTCAGAGCCAGAGGAGAATCAAGGTTGTAAATCTAATAGATATGAGGAGGGTTTCCACACACGCTACATACATTGGGGTGGGAATCAAGGTTGGAACTTTCAGAAAGAAGAAAAGCAAAGAAGATACTATCAAGAATGGGCTGAGCAAAGTGATCCTTGGAGAAGAGAGAATGATCATGATGAAGATCACACTCAATCAAGTGAAAGTCCAAATTAGAAGGGGAGTGCAAGTAGTCCCCGAGTGGATGATTTGTTGTCTCATATCCTTGACCAAGTTCAGGGTTTTGATGATTTGCTGTAAGATATGAAAGCAGATTTCTCGTCATTAAACAACAGAGTGAACTCTCACATTGATGCAATCAAGCTACTTGAAGGTAAGTTGAGTCTACTTTCAACACAATTGAAACCAAAAATAATGGGGGACGACAACACCACATGCATCATAATTTTGGGGGAGAATGAGGATAGAGGTTTGGCTATGGTTACGCGTAGTGGAAAGGTAGAGGTAGGTGATATTAAGGGTAACGATGAAGCACAAGCTCATGAAGAAGACAAAGGTATTGTGGAAGAAGAGATACCCATCCAACAAAGCGTTCCCACAGAGTTACAAATAGATGTAGCAAAAAGCCCTCCAATGTCAAAAGTGGTGCAACCTCTTCGCAAAATAACTCCTTCATTTCCCCAACGTCTCAAGAAGAAAAAAGTGGATGAAAAGTTTAAGAAGTTCATATCGGTGTACAAGGCATTATCGATTAATCTCCTTCTAATAGAGGCATTGTTGGAGATGCCGGGTTATGCCAAATTTATGAAGGAGTTAATCACAAAGAAAGGAGCCTGGACTTTGAAACAATTGAAGTCTCTCACATTTGTAGTGCATTTATAACTAATGAGATGATAAAAAAAAGGGAACATCCCGAAGCCTTCACCATTCCTTGCACTATCGGTATGTTCCAATTCGCCAATGCGCTATGTGGTTTGGGAGCAAGTATAAACCTAATGCCATATGCAATCTATAAGCAACTTGGGTTGGGTGAACCGAAGTCCACAACAATAAGGCTTTTGATGGAAGACCGATCTATCAAGCCCCCTATGGGTATACTCTATGATATCTTGGTAAAGGTTGACCGATTTAGTTTTCCAGCTGATTTTGTTATCCTTGACTGCGAGATTGATGTGAAAATTCCCATTATTTTGGGAAGACCTTTCTTAGCAACCGGGAGAGTGTTAGCAGATGTGGAAAGTAGATAGTTCAAATTCTTGGTGAATGAAGATGAAGTAACCTTTAATGTGTGTAATTCTATGAAACACCCTAGTGATATTCATGTGGTTTTGACTATTGATGTAATTGATAAAGTTGTGGCTAGTGTTAGCCATTTGATGTTCATGAGTAATCCACTTGAAGCGGTACTTGCAAACCATGATGGGTTGGAAGTCTAAGGTTACATTAAGGTAGTAGCTGCCCTTTTAGGTTTGGTGGAATATTCAAAGACTCCATTAATGCTGGAAATTGATCTAAAAAATCGGGAAAATCCTCCCGCAAAGCCATCAACGGAGGAACCACCAAAGCTTGAGTTGAAAGTGCTCCCCTCCCATCTTCGATATGCATTCTTGGGGGAAAATAACACCTTACCCGTAATTATGGCTGCCGTATTGATTTAATGGCAAGTAAGTTGATCCTTGAAGTGTAGACAAGATACATAGAAGCCATTGGATGGACTATCACTGACATTCTGGGCATTCCACCCGGCATTTGCACTCATGAAATTTAGCTTGATAGAAAATGTAAGCCGAGTGTTGAGCATTAAAGGAGATTGAACCCACCGATGCAAGTGGTGGTGAAAAATAAGATAATAAATTGGGTGGATGGAGGGGTGATTTACCCTATTGCGGATAGTAAGCGGGTGAGTCCGATCCAATGTGTAGCCAAAAAGGGAGGCATCACGGTAGTCCCAAACGAAACGGGAGAGCTTGTTTCTATGATTCCGGTGACCGGTTGGCGAGTATGCATTGATTACCAGAAATTGAACTTGTGGACCGAAAAATATCACTTTCCCATGCCCTTTATGTATCAGATGCTTGATCGACTTTCAGAAAGAGGATGGTATTGCTTTTTGTATGGGTACTCCGGACATAATCAAATCTCTATTGCTCCGAAAGACCAAAAGAAAACCAATTTCACTTGTCCGCATGGGACTTTTGCCTTCAAAAGAATATCGTTTGGGTTGTGTAATGCTCCAACAACATTTCAGCGTTGTATGCTGTCTATTTTGGCTGACCTGGTAGAGGATTCAATGGAAGTATTCATGGATGACTTCTCATTTGTGTGTGACACTTTCGAAGCATGATTGAAACACTTGGGGCAGGTCCTTCAGAGATGTGTTGAGACAAATTTGGTCCTAAATTAGGAAAAATGCAACTTCATGGTTAGGGAAGGTATAGTTCTTGGTCAAAAAGTGTTACAACAAGGGACGGAAGTTGATAAAGAAAATTCAAAGTCATTGAAAAGTTATCACCACAAATTTTGATGAACGGCATTGGAGTTTCTTGGGGCATGCTGGTTTTTACCGGAAGTTCATCAAAGATTATTCAACAATTGCACACCCTTTGTGCAAACTTCTAGAGAAGGAATTAAAATTCAATTTTGATGATGCTTGTATGATAGCCTTTAAGTGTGTGAAGGAGAAATTGATTTCCACTCCGGTCATCATTAGTCCTGATTGGTCAGCACCCTTCGAAGTGATGTGTGATGCAAGCGGTACGGCACTAGGTGTGGTGTTGGGACAGAAATACAAGAAGCTATTCCATCCCATTTTCTATGCAAGAAAAACTCTGAATGGTGCTCAGCATAACTATATCGTTACGGAGCAAGAATTACTTGCCGTAGTATATGCATTTGAGAAATTTTGTTCATACTTGCTAGGTACCAAAGTTGTTATTCATACAGACCACGCTGCTCTTCGCTATTTAATGACAAAGAAAGAGGCCAAGCCAAGATTAATAAGGGGGGTGTTGTTGTTCCAAAAATTTGACTTTGAAGTGAAAGACAGAAGAGGTTCTGAAAACCAGGTGGCTGACCACCTATCATGGTTAAAAGGCAAGGAGAATGACGAGTTTGATAGAGATATAAATGATGCCTTTCTCGATGAATAGGTATTCACGGTAATTCTACAACAAACTCCTTGGTATGTTGATTTTTCTAACTATGTAGTGTGTAGATTGATTCGAAAAGAACTGAACTTCTATCAACAAAAGAGGTTTTTGTTCGATGTCAAGAAATACTTTTTGGATTAACCATACTTATTCATAGAATGTGCAGACCATATCATTAGGAGATGTGTGCCATAAGAGAAATTCAAAAAACTTTTCCACGCTTGTCATGCTTCACCGGTTGGTGGTCATCATAGTGGGGTGCGTACAACTGCTAAAATTCTTCAAAGTGGTTACTATTGGCCATCCCATTACAAAGATGCTCACGAATTTTTTAAAAAGAGCAGTCAATGTCAAATACAAGGTGGAGTGCCCAGAAGACGTGAGCTGCCTCTCAAGCCTATTCTAGAGGTTGAGTTATTTAATGTTTGGGGAATAAATTTCATGGGTCCATTTATAAGCTCGTTTGATAATAAGTACATTTTTATAGCAGTAGATTATGTTTCTAAATGGGTAGAAGCTCTTGCACTACCAAACAATGAAGGGAGAAGTGTTGTTCAGTTCCTAAATCGCTACATCTTCTCTAGATTCGGCACTCCCCGGGCTATTATTAGTGATGGTGGATCCCATTTTTGCAATAGGCTCTTTGCATCTGCATTGAGCAAATATGGAGTGAGATATAAAGTAGAAACACCATATCACCCTCAAACGAGTGGCCAAGTGGAAGTTTCAAATATGGAGATCAAGACTATCTTGGCTAAGACCGTAAATGCAAATAGGAATGATTGGTCCTGACAGCTAGATGATGCTCTGTTATCATATCGCACCGCCTACATGACACCAATCTTTATGTCTCCATATCAGCTAGTCTTTGGAAAATCTAGCCATATACCGGTTGAACTGGAACACAAAGCATTATGGGCATTAAAGGCTCTGAATTTGGATTGGGCAAAGAGTTCAAAAGGAAGAGTAGATCAAGACAATGAATTGGATGAATTCAGGTTTAAGTCTTACGAGAGTTCATCCCTCTACAAGGAAAAAATGAAGAAGTAGCATGATTTTAAAATCCTTAGGAGGAAATTCCAAGTTGGAGATTGGATGTTACTGTATAATTCTTGACTAAGAATCTTTCAGGGAAAGCTCAAATCCAGATGGTCAGGTCTATCTAGAATAAAATGGGTGGTCACAAATGGTGCCATTGAAGTCGAAGGTAAAGAAGGCCCTGCCTGCAAGGTCGGTGGGAAACACTTGAAGTTCTATTATTGAGAATGCCATAAAATTTCTGTGATTGAAGTGGTGTATCTGGATGATGCTTGAGAGTATTCCCACGCCGTGCCACGATATTAAATATGGAGCTTCTTGGGAGGTATCCCAAGTGTTAGTGTTTTGAATAATGTGTGTTCAATATGCAGGTGTAGGCAATTTTGTGAGGTTAAGGTTCCACCGGCGAATCGTCGAGTCAGTTTGGCGATCACAAAGTTGATCGCCTTCCTGGAATCAACAATGGGCTGAGACAGTGGAACATTAGGTGGGGTACCTGCAACACTTGGTGACTCACTAAACTGATTAGGCGACCTGACGTTTACCGCATTTTTGCATTAACCTTGATAGCTCGGAGTCTTAGTGCATTCAGTGAGGTTTCAAGTCCATTAGGCTATGTGCGGAAGCTATTCGGCGTACTTGCTGTTGTCCACCTTTGTTCCCCAAAATGGACTGGTTGCATGCTGGAAAATTTGATGAGCTCCAGAATATTTGGCGAATCGCCAAACAGTTCTGTGACTCCAACAAACTTTCGCCAAATGGGTGCCTAGTAAAGACCGTACTCTATTTGTTAAAGTGCCAGTAGTTTAATTTTACCTTTGTTATTATTTTTTCTATATTCACATTGAGGACAATATTGGATGCTTTTGGTGGGGGTGGTAATAGTGCTCTTAATTGAATGAAGTGAATGTGCGGCTATGACGAGGCCAAATAAAGTTTCATAGAAAATATGTGAACTTTGTGTATCTCGTTGTGACTAGCTGGTTGTCGAATGAGTCTTTTTTTATGAGAATTGCAAACTAGCTGGAAAGTGTAGAGTCTCGTTTAAAATTGGTGCCAATGCCTTGTGTGATGAGCTTACCTTGAACATTATGTGTGATGACAACTAGAATTTTCCATGTTGGTTTGGTTGACTAAGTGATGCTAGCTCTTGAAATGATCTTAGGCAATATTCTGATGAGTGAAACAAATTGACAATATACCTCTTTTTGTGGGCAACCATGTGAGATTTGTGAACCTTTCTTGAACCCCTTTGAGCCCTATCCTTTTCTTGGAAGAAACTTGAACAATTCTAACCACTTATTATCCAGTCACCCATAACTCTCAAGAAGTGTGGTTTGTTTGAATAGTTAACTTAGGCCAAAAGCCTAAGTTGGGATATTCGTGAAAGAGAAGGTAAATCAATAAGTGCGAAAAGTTCCCGTTTGATATATGGCTTTGAGAAAAGATGGAACCCCTTAATGTAAAAAAAAAGAGAAAAAAAAGGAGAAAACAAAAAGAAAAAGATTGAAACTGTTGTGCAATAAAGTAGTGACAGTTACAAAAGAAATGGGGTATCCGATAGCCCATTTGAAGTAGAATAATGGGGTGAATTATAAGTATGATCAAAATGTTGAATAAAAGGAAGAAAGTGATGTTTAGGCCTCATATTAAAAGGGTAGAATCCACTTAGCCTAAGTGACCATACCTTTACACTTAGCCCCGTTACAAGCCTTGAAAAGACCTTTGTGATCTTGAGTGAGCTGAAAAAATTATTGATTGGAAAATAAGGGGAAACCTATGGGTGAAGTCATGCATGTGTTCATCTTTGGGAGTGTGAGAGTCGTATGTGATTCCAGAACTATAAATTGTTGAAGAACATTGTGTGAATAGGGAATCATCTTTGTTGTGAGGGCATTTGAGTACCTTTTTTTTAGCTTGAACTTATATTTGAAGCAAGTATTGTGAAGTTGAGCATCTTTGATAATGGTTAATCACAATTTGAATCTTTGAGTGCACAGTTGATCATTGCATGAGTAAGTTGAGTCTTGTTGTGTAAATTCATGTTGAGTATTTTGTAGCACTGTTTGAGACATCCTTTTTGAACCACTAAACATGAGTTTTATCTGAGGACAAGAAAAAGTTTAAGTTGGGGGTGTTAATGAGTACCAAATTTGGAGTCATTTGGATCTTTGTGTATATAGATGTAGTGTCCTCAAATGCTTAATTTGTTCTATAAGTTGATGTTAAATCCTTAACTTTCAGGTATATGGGTAGAGAAATAAAGCAAGAATAGTAATAGGCAAAAAGAATATCACAAGCTGAAACTTTACTTATTCATTCTCTAAGTCATGCTATAGAGTATAACTCTATTAGGTATTTCCCCTAATCAGTACCCTATGGTTTTCAGGATAAGACTACTACAAGGGCTAATGCTATAAGAAATGAAGAAGATGTGAGGTTCCTTCCCAAGTTCCTCCTCAAGCTCCGATTGATCCTTTGGAAGAGAATATATCAAATGCGGAGATTAGGTCGTCTCTTCAACTATTGGCTCAAGCCTTGATCGCACAAGCTGAAAAAATTATTGATTGGAAAATAAGGAGAAACCTATGGGTGAAGTCATGCATGTGTTCATCTTTGGGAGTGTGAGAGTCGTATGTGATTCCAGAACTATAAATTGTTGAAGAAATTTGTGTGAATAGGGAATCATCTTTGTTTTGAGGGCATTTGAGTACCTTTGTTGAGCTTAAACTTGCATTTGAAGCAAGTATTGTGAACTTGAGCATATTTGGTAATGGTGAATCACAATTTGAATCTTTGAGTGCACAATTGATTATTGCATGAGTAAGTTGAGTCTTGTTGTGTAAATTCATGTTGAGTATTTTGTAGCACGGCTTGAGTCCGAAATTTGCACTGATTTGGATCTTTGTGTATATAAATGTAGTGTCCTCAAATGCTTAATTTGTTCCATAAGTTGATGTTAAATCCCTAACTTGCAGGTATATGGGTAGAGAAATAAAGCAAGGACAATAGTAGGCAAAAAGAACATCACAAGCTGAAGAAAGGGGGACAAAAGAATGCCTGAAGATCGCCAAGAATACTCGGTGAATTGCCGAGTTGCCCTTGGACTACCTAAACTTACAGAACACTGAGCCTGAAATAGGAAAAAATTGGCAAACTACGTTCCTTATCAGCGAATTACCGAATAAATCGGCAGAGGAATATTGCAACACCGAAGAGACTCATCGAGGCCAAGGTGAAATTGAATTGGCGAGCTAAAAGATGAAAGGTTGCACCGCAAAATTGAACGTCAAACCCAATTTAGATCGGCTATAATTACAGTATCTGAACGAGGAAAATGTGAAGAAAGAAGGTCATAGACAAGGACGATTAGAGAGTCGCCGACTGGTCGGCGAACCCTTACTTTCCTCGCCGATTGACTTCCAAAAGCCACACTTCATAGCAGTATAAATTGATTTTTGGAAGAGAGAGAAAGTATTAAATCATTGTGAGGAACAAAATAGAGAGAACAAAAACACTATTCTTGTTGATTTTAAGGAATTTTGGCAATATATTTCAATTGAGTATTGTAATAGACAAGATATTAGTCATCTTAGAACTTTGTTTTTCAAATACCCAGCCATGGAGCATGTAATATGTATTGAATTTATTTCTTTTACGATGTTTGGCTAAAACCCCAATCTTGGGGGCTTGACAATGTAACTCCTTGTTGTGTTTGACTTAATGGGTGCTAGTTAGTATCGATTTTGGTGTTAATTTGACGTGGGTCTGACTGATTGTTGTGGTTTGACCTCTGTATTGAATGTTTATTTCAATATAATTCAGGGTTTTGTGCTTGTTTGAGAAAGAATTGTAAAGCTAAGGCGATTAGTTGGCACTCATAGTTAGTGGGTTATGACGGTTCAGCTTAAGAAAGTGAAACCCAAGACTTATCCTATGTATCTAGCTCCAGGAACTTGATGTGGTGAGGTTGTGGACTGGTCATTTCATGTAGTGCGTTGACGTTCGAGAGAACTCAGTGGAAACAAGGTAATTTTTCAAGAAATGGTGCCTTATTTAAAGTCCATCTTACCCATGAAGAGTTAACACTATTGGTTAGTAATTTGCACCCATTGAGTTGAACTTAGTAGTTGGTTAGTTGAGAAGTCCACGATTTGAACTCATTTAGGGCTTTATTTGGATAGATTTAGTGTCCTCAAATGCTTCTTTTGTTCCAATAACTGATGTAAAACCATTGATTTTCAGGTATATGGATTGAGGAACAAAGCATGAACACTAATGTGCAAAAAGGAACAAGGAAGATGAAAGAACGGAGAAAACAATGCCTGGTGATTGCCAAGTCCATTGGGCGAGTCGCCGAATGGTTATTATCTCGCCTAAAGTTCCAGTATGCCAATCCATAAAGGAGAAAATCAATTCGACGGGAGAAAGAAACAGTCGGCGTGTCGCCGATTGGTTCCGCGATGCAGTGTTGAATCGTCCAAAGTTACAAAACTTAAGGATGATAAAGGCCAAAGCAAAAAGGCGATGGAATTGACTAAACGGTGGATCGCCGAGCTGATTGACGAGTCCAACTTACTGCACCGAATGGTTCTTCGTAGCATATTTTTGGCGACTATAAATACATTTTTGAATATTTAGTTTACCAAGGAAGTTTTCAGAATAGACATCTTTTAATCAGTTTGGGAAATTGAGAACTAAGAGTATTGAGACAACAATATTTTCCTTAGGTTTTGAAGAATTGAAATTTTCCATTTTCGAGAAATTGGAAGTGGGTCTTTGAGATTCTTCAATTTGGACCTTTGTAAAGACAAAATTAATCTTACCCAGCTGATGGAAACACAGTTTGGTAATGATTTCGATATTTATATGATGTCTAGTTAAAACCTCAATTCTTGGGGTGTGATTATGTGATTATGGGTTGATTTAGCTAATGGGTATTGCTAATTGATAGTTTAAATGTTGTTAGAAGTGATTTCAATCATTAAATGCGGTTAAAATTATAGGATTTTAGTTGCGAATGCATTCCTACCTTCGTGTTTTTGGCTTGCTCGAGACAGAGGTGTTTAAACCAAGATTATTGAATTGATGGTTTGTGGGTATTGAGTTGTCATGGGTTCAGCACGAGAAAGTGAATCCTAAACCCTTTTCCACACATTCAGCTCGAGAGAGTGAATAGACTAAGGGGTAGGTTGCTCTTATTTGTTTTCTTGTTGGTGTTTGAGAGAAACCGACCTGATTCTGGATAAATTGTTCCAGAGAAAGTTTACCTCCTCTATAGTCTAGCCTATTCACTAATTTACAACTATATACTAACAGTTGCAATTACCCATGTGTCTACATTAGTCCACAATCGAATCACATCCCAATAACCCGTCTCCTTATTGTTATGCCTTGTTATTTGTTGCTATTGTAGATTATAATTACAATCAAAACCCCCTTCTTATTTGACATTCATGTGTAACGACCCGTAAAATGATAGGTTAATCTAGAGCCTAAGCGTGGGGGTTAACGTCAAGGGTTAAGGGCAAGGGCTAAGGGTTTTGGGTGTAGGCCATGGTTAGGGAACCTAGGCTGCCTAAAACTAGGCATAGCTACTTCCTACCAAGAACACGAGGGTCTTCACAACCCGTGGCATGGTGCCACCCATGGTTGGCTAGGTAGTGAGCCCTAGAAAGGTGCCAAGCCAAGGCTCCCATTCACGATCCACTTCACAGCTCGTCGTCATGACCACGGGAAATGGGAAGCCTAGTGGGGTTGCCTTGGCATTGTGGGAGTTGGGAGAATTTCAGGGAGCTACTTCCTCAAATACCATGGACACCACCACGAGTCGTGGTGCCCTAGACGGTACGTACAAGTGGTGGTGAAGATCACTTAGGCTGAAGGGGAGGCAAGGCAACTTGGCCAAGCTATTGCCTCCAGACCACAACCATCACCATGACTCGTGGTCTTGACCACGGATCGTGGGATGTCTCGTGGCCTTCCCTTAGGCCTTTGAGGTCTTGGCAAGGTTGAGAGGCACACTGGTCAAGGGATCACAGGAACCACCACGAGTCGTGGTGCCCCACGACCCGTCCAAGTGGGTGTGGTCCCTGACGGGGATTCCTTAGTTGAGGGCTTTTAAGTAATTTCGTTTTAATTAATTAATGTGTGGGATTGTTTTTAATTGTTTTATATCACTAGTATATATAGTTCTAAGTCCTAAAACAACTCATTTACTCCTTGTTTCCCCAAATCAGATCAAAGAGTTCCTCCTTTCAAAAATTATGTCTCTAGAAGTTCCCAAAGAAAAAGAAGAAGAAGAAGTGGAAGCTAGGGTTGTGGATTCAAGGAATTTCTTCTTCAAATTTCTTGGAGAAATTACAAGCAAGGTATGGTGATCCTTCATCGAGGGGTAGCTTTTACCCCTAGAGTCCATTCAAAAGTAAATTTCGAAGGTTTCAAGGTCTCAAAACCTAGGGTTTTACTCTAACTCGTGGGTTCCTTCTTAAAACGTTTTCAAATGGTTATTAATGACAAATTATGATTGTATTAGTGTTTAATTGATGATTTATGATGAAAATACTCTACGAACCCATGAATTTCCTAAATTTCTAAATTGTTCCTTTATGAAGTGAGTTTGTTGATTATGAAAGCATGTGAATAGAAATTGTCTGAATTGCTTTGTGTTATTGAAAGGTATCATTATCCATGACTTAATTGTAGTAAATTTTTGGTGTGTTGGTGATTTGAGATTCATGGCCTTGAAGGGCATAATATAAGGAATTGAGTATTATCATGATATCTTGTATATGAATGTGAATCTAATGAAGTCAAGGTGATCATGTATTGAATGTGATTGTGTTATTATTGAAAGGCTAATTCTAAATTTGACAATCATAAATGATGATGATATAATGTGAAGGGTTTCTATGATGTAATGTTCTAACTTGAATTGGTAGGCTTAGGCATCCTATTCTTGTATAAATGAAAGTAATGTGGATTGATGTATCTTGAATGGGTAGGCTAAGGCATCCTTTTCTTGTATTGATGAATGTGTCTTAACTTGACAAATATGAATCGATAGGCTTATGGTATTCCTTAAATAAATGAATGAAGAAGTATTCTAGGCTATGTCTTGAACCGGTAGACCTAATATTGGTAGCCCTTCATGATGAGTCTAGAAACTAATGTGATGATAAACCTTGAATCGGTAGTCCTAGTGTTGGTAGCCCTTACATGTGTGAAATGATGAACCTTGTAGTGGTAGACCCAATGTTTGTGGCCCTTCTTGAGGATTCAATGAGCTATCCTTAATGTACCATGAATCGATAGGCTTATGGTGTTCCTTTCATGTGTAATGATGTATCTTGGGTCGTTAGGCCAATGGCATTCCTCTTAAGTACATTAATGTAATGTGAATGAAATACTCTATGGGAATGGAGGCTAAGCACCGAGTGTATGTGGTAAGATGGAAACTCTCCCAATGTTAGGCTAGGGTTCCAATGAACATCTTCATATCCCATAACTATGTTCCCACATAGGATATTAGCTAGTGGTTTCTACCTACGCTATAATATTACCGGTCCTACTTTAGGCAAGTAGACCAGCTCTTTACGGTGTGGGGCCATACGACACCGGATTTGATGGTTGTCTCTCTTGGTCTATTTTGGTTAATGCCTATTCCCATCATGTGAGATGTACATTATGGTTTCTTGAGAAGCTCTATGAAGTGTGGGTGGTATTATTGGATGCCATCCATGCATTGTATGAGTAGGCTTTGAGAGGGTCATAGTGAGTTCTCTAATGTCTTAGAGACTAATGTATGAAAGTGCTCTTAATAAAGATAATGAAGAGTGTTGACTTAAATGTCTAGTGTGAAGATGCATGATATACTTGGGTTGTATTATGAGTTCTTTTCCCTTGTCATGACTTATGAAATGTATGTGTTCCTTATGCATGAGTATTGATTGAAGACAAGTATGAAATTGTAAGTTTATCTAGGGTGACCTCAAAGTGGCACTTAGTAGTGATAGTAGTATGGGACGTTATCCTTACATTGCACAAGTGTAGCTTGGGGTTACTTGAGGTGAATGTTCAAATGTGATGATTATGACTTGTATGATGATTGTACTAGTATTTTATGTCTCTTATACTAATGTACATGATATTTCTAAAAAGTGGCATGATGCATGGTTTACAACCAAAATGTCCCTTTTAAATCATGTTTTTGCATGGTCATCATACTTGGTACATTTTTATGTGTTAACCCATATTTCTCTTATTCTACTACAACTGTAGGTTCCGGCAAGTGAGTTGCTATTCATCTAGTTCAAGGGCTTGGATTGAGATTCTTCCAAGGCTAAGTGGTATGTCCTCATAGATCGAGGACAAGTACTTTTGAAGTTTCATGTTCTTATTATAGTAGACTTTTGCTAAGACTTTCGATTGTAAAGGCCCGTGACCCTACTTTAGTTTTCAAGACATTGTTTAGATTGCTATGTGAGACTTTAGACTTGCTCTGTGTTTTCAAATGAAGTTTTGATTTCATGGATTTTAAATAAGTTTTAATTCCGCACAACTTCTATATATCGAATGTTATGAATGCTAAGAGGCTTGTACGAGAACCCTTCGGGGTCAATTACGCCGTGTAACTTTCAGGGTATAGGCTCGGGTAATTATATCGTGTCACCCCTGATTTGAATTATGTTGTTTATTCGATAATGTCTATTCCTATGATTAACTTGAGCATATTAATACTTTCCTATTGATTCTTAAACACGTACGACTCCCTGTGGGATTCGACCCCAACTCATTTTGGTTGGGTTATTATACTGACTAGCAATCGTTGACGCTTAGAATTAGATGAAGTGTCCTGATACGTGAAATCAAAATGGCGCTGCTGCCGGGGAGTGGTGTTTTTTGAGAATTTTTAGTTAAGTTGAATTTTGTACTTGTTAGTTATAGTTTAATCTACTTATTTAGTTTTGGTTTTCATGTTGCTTTCTTAGAATAGAAGAAAGAAGAATGTCTTTTAGCAACAGTGAACAAATGGACCACCATTTTTTGAAATTGATGATTCTTAGGGATGACATCCTAACATAAAAATAATTAGAGGATGAGACCATCCATGAGTTGTGGCCAAGATTTATGGCACTGTTGCAACGATGCCGAACTCATGGAATTCTAGTTATAATGCTTCTAGAATGCTGCTACAGGGGTCTTGGTCCGAAAATAGGATAGTGGTTGATCAACTCCCCTTGGGTTGTTTGATTCGACAACCCTATTTAACAGTAGCCCAATTTCTTGATTGCATGGGTAAGACCATCAAGGAGACAGAAAAAGACCAACAATTGGCCACATTGTTGACTCAGCTGGATGTCTTGGCCAAGAAAGTCATGGGATTGGAGGTACTGTCCAAAAAGAAGGACATGTATATAACCCCTCATGAGCATCGAAGGACAAAGAAGCAAGAGGGTGGGTAAATGGAAGAGGTCCTCTCACTCATTCTACAAAAATTCGAAGAGCATGACCGAGTGTTGAAGGAGATAAACGAGAATGTCTTAATGTTGAATCAGATGACAACCTCTCATTTCATGTTCACTCAGCTACTAGAGTCCCAAATGGACCAAGTAATGTCTTGTCTCTACCCAGAGCCAGAAGAAGGGTTGCCTTATAAAATCGAGGCAAACCCCATAAATTGAACTTAAGTGGGGACTTACGTCGTTTCGTGACGGTAACTATGGCTCTGCTTGGGAGGCAACCTGAGTTTTATTTGCTTTCTTTTTGAGTTTGAAATGATGGTGTGTTAATTTTGTAGGTCAAAGTGTGGAATGTGTTTGAAACATGCAGGTTGGCGAGCTCAAAAGTCTAGTCGGCAAATCGTAGAAGAGGTCAGCGAGCCCGACTTGGACCGTTGTTGGACTCAAGACATTTTGAAATTGGAGTCTGTAAAACTCGGCGAACTTAGGAGAAACTTGGTGAATCGCTGACCATGTCGGCGATCACGACTTAATCGATGAACCCCACATTATCTGGAGGTCCTATAAAACTCGGTGAGGTAATTGCCCACTCGGTGGGTCACCGAGTGGGTCGGCGAGAAAACCTTATGTCGCTGAATAGGCGAGAACTGGACGGTTTTTAAAGGCCAAAGGTTTAAACTTTCAAACTCTTTCAATTTCCCTCACTTTTGAACTTCCCAAACTCACGCCCGCATAATATTTTACATAATTTTGTGTTTTTACCGCATTTTAGTCGTCAAGTTTGTGTTCGAACTTGGATTTCTTTGCCGCCTAGCATTTCAAAGTATTTATTCAGCTTCTAAGATTGGTTTTTCGAACCCTGAATCCTTAAATTGTGAGTTTACTTATTTGCAAATGAATTTTTATCTTAGTGATTTGAGTTGGGGTGTTGATAAATTCATGATTTGCACTCATTTAGGGCTTTATTTGGATATATTTAGTGTCCTAATATGCTTCTTTTGTGTCAATAGTTGATGAAAAACCAGTGATTTTTAGGTATATGGATTGAGGAACAAAGCATGAACTAGATATGAAAAAAGGAACAAGGCAGCTGAAAGAACGGAGAAAAGAAGGCCTGATGATCGCCAAGTCCAGTGGGCGAGTCGCCGAATGGCTATTATCTCGCCTAAAGTTCCAGTATGCCAATCCCTGAAGGAGAAAATCAATTCGGCGGGAGAAAGGAGTAGTCGGCGTGTCGCCGAGTGGGTTCGCGATGTTGTGTTGGCCCAAAGTTACAGAACTTGAGGATGCTATGGCCAAAGCAAAAAAGCGATGAAATTGACCAAACGGTGGATCGCTGAGCTGATCGATGAGCCCGACGTACTTCGCCGAATGGTCCTTTGAAGCATATTTTTGGCGACTATAAATATATTTTTGAATATTTTGTTTAAAAAGGAAGTTTTCATAATAGACATCTTTTAATTAGTTTTTGATATGGAGAAATAAGAGTATTGAGACAACAATATTTTCCTTCGCTTTTGAAGAATTGAAGTTTTCCATTTTTGAGAAATTGGAAATGGGTCTTTGAGATTCTTCAATTTGGAACTTTGTAAAGACAAAATTAATCTTACCTAGTTGATGGAAACACAATTTGGTAACGTTTCTATCTTTTTATGATGTCTTGCTAAAACCCCAATTCTTGGAGTGTGATTATGTGATTATGGGTTAATTTAGTTGATGGGTATTGCTAATTGTTAGCTTAAATATTGTTTAGAAGTGATTTCAATCATTAATTGTGGTTAAAATTAAAGTATTGTAGTAGCTAAAGCTGTCCTACCTTCATGTTTTTGGCCTGCTCGAGAGAGAGGTTTTTAAACCAAGATTATTGAATTGATTGTCTGTGGATATTGGGTTTTCATGAATTCAACTCGAAAGAGTGAATCCTAAACCCTTTTCCACACATTCAACTCGAGAGAGTAAATTGACTAACGCGTAGGTTGTTCTTATTAACTCTCTTGTTGTTGTTTGAGAGAAACCGACCTGATTCGGGGTAAATTGTTCGAGAGAAAGTTTACATCCTCTCTAGTTTAGCCTATTCACTAATTTATAGCTATTTACTACCAGTTGCAATTACCCATGTGTCTACATTAGTCCATAATCAAATCACATCCCAAGAACCCATCTCCTTATTGTTATCCCTTGTAATTTGCTTCTGTTGTAGTTGATAATTACAATCAAAACCCCTTTTTTATTTCACATTCGTGTCACCCCTGATTTGAATGATATTTTTTATTCGATAATGTCTATTCCTATGATTGACTTAAGCATCTTCGTACTTTCCTATTGATTCTGAAACACGTACCACTCCCGTTGGGATTCGACCCCAATTCATTTATTTGGGTTATTATACTGACTAGCGATCGTTGACACTTAGAATTAGATGAAGTGTCCTGATATGTGATGTTTGGCGAGCTGGGTCGAGCTCGCTGAATCACTCGGCGGTTTACCGAATCCCCCTTTATCTCCTTTAATTTCATACTTAATCTTGAGTTAGGTTCTATAACTTTTGGTGAGAAGCCTGAGTTCACCGAATGCACTCATCGACTCACCGAAGGCCTTCCTTGATCGCCCTTTTTTACACCCCTTACCCCTAAAATGCACTATAACTTTCGGTGGGCTTGTCCTTGCTCGCCGAATGCTGTAGACAATTCGCCAAAAGGCCTTTCCCGTCGCTGACATGCCGAAATCTTTTTCTGCATTTTTTCTTGAATTAGTTCTAACTCTTGTTGATGTTTTTGCAGACATGGCCAGACCAAAAGTTATTGGTAAAGACATGCCACCCCGTAAGCAGGCCAAGGGAATAAAGATCAACAAAGATGCAGCAGCATCCAATGTTAAGATTACCAAACTTCCCACAACAAGTGGGAAGGGAAAGGGAAAGGGAAATGAACATGCACCTGCGTCAGTGGAGACCAGGTCCGACAGTGACGGTATCTATGCAACTCACTTCACCACTTCTAAGAATGAGAGTGCACAACAAGAGCATCAGGCTACAAATTATGAGCCTGAAGATGAGCTACTAGCAGCCCAGAGATTAGAGTTGCGATCCAAAAGGATGAATGATCCATCTAGGATCAATACTCCCCAGGCCACAACTACTTCTTCTGCTCCAGAACAGGCTATGGTTCCTGCTCCCGTTGTACAAGGTCCTCCTCCCAAGTCTATGAACTGACTAAAGACTGACGGTTTTAGGACTATTATAGAGGAGATGAGGTTGTTAATCTATGGCGCCATCGACATGTATCTGGAAATCATAGGCTGCCTGAGGTCCCATAAATTCCAGCTCTTCACAAAGCCCTGTGGCCCATACATTTCAAATTGGGTCAGAGAGTTCTACAGTGCCCTAGTGCCATAAGGAAAGAAACCGATAGCCAAATTCAAGTCGGTTGACTATGTGATTGTCAGAGGCCGGAGGGTGAAATGTGATAGTGATGCTATCAATGTAGTCTTGGGTGTTTTAACACGTATTGATGATGACTGCCAATATGTGATCAGGACAAAGACACTGGAAAACATGAAAAAGTGGTTGGTCCCGCTGATATAAGAAGGTACTCCCAAATTTCTTGAAATTAGAGCACCCATGAAGAAGAATGACCCGAACATAGCAATAAGGTACTGGTTTGGCTTCATTAGGAGCACGATTATGCCAACCTAGAATGATTCAATTCTCCGCCATGAGAAGGAAGCCTTTTTGGGTTGCATTATTGATGCGACAAGCCTAAACTTGGGGATGCTTATGGCACAAGAGATGGTCATAAGGGCCAAGCAGCGCCAAAATTCACTTCCCTTTCCGGTGTTGATCATTGAGTTATGTAGGAAGTCTCGCCCCGGTGTATACTTCCCCGATTGTGAATACAAATGCAATACTTGCAGAGGCACCTTTGTCTAATCCAGACAATGGACCTTCAGGTATATCTATTGTTGTTCCTTCTAATACTCCCAGTTCCTCTACTACTCCATTGCCTGCCAGATCAGGTACTGTTGTTGTAGTTGCCTCCCGGCCCCCACTCACTCAGGCTGCATTACTATAGATTGCACATCTAGAACATTCTGCTGATCGCCGTACTGCCAGACTTGAAGCGTCCATTATGGGCATGATTCATATAGCCCTTGTTGATGTTGTGATGACTTTGAGGGCTATCATTGATGCCCTTGTGTCTAGGATAGTGGTGTGCGAGTGTGGCCAAGGGGCCACCGAGGAGGTGACGGCTCTAAACGCCGCCATTGCTGCACTGAGGAGAGATGTGGACCAGCTGAAGTCGACCTACATGTCTATGATTTTCGGAACAATGGAGATCCTAGATATGCCAGTTGAGGCAGATATGCCTCCGGGTATCACCGGAGATGATGTTCGAGTTGAGGAGGCAACTGATCTTGAGTCTGAGGCTGAGACAAATTAGGATATGCTTGAGGTTGCTGAGGAGGCTTCTTATGAAGGCCTTACGGAGTCTGAGGAAGCCATAGTAGATGCAGTTGTGCAGACATCCGTGGCATACACACCTTTGGTTGTCCCTAGTGGCTCTACCACTATTGAAGTGACTCTGGGCACTGATGACCAAGATCAGAGTGATGCATCGGGCATTGATGCACCGACAGATAGAGCGATAGTTTAGATAGGTCTCTTCTTTACCTCCTTCTCTGTCCTCTTTTTGTTGACTATTGGATATTTCCTTGCATTTGAGGACAAATTCCTTTTGTTTTGTGGTGGGGTGAGGCCCACCTTTTGTATTTAATTTTATGTTCATATATTGAGTTTTGTGCTATATATTGTGTTTGACACTATTTTGTGGATATTTGAGCTTGTGGTTCCTTGTTTTAATTGTAAATGATTTTTGACCCTTTTTGAAACTTTTGTGCCAACTCTTGATTGTGTTTGACAGTGGCTGTTCTTTTGCAAATTTGAGTATCGGTCTTGATCAATACCGATGTCTTGAATAGTGCTCATAATCATACAAAAATGAATGTATGGCTATAATGCGGCCAAATGAAGTTGCATAGGCGATATGTGAACTTTTTGAATCTCGTTGTGACTAGCCGATTATCAAATTAAGTCTCTTGTGATGAACATTGCACACTAGCAAAAGTGTGGAGTCTTTTTTGACATTGGTGTCAATGCCTTGTGTGATGACGCCTAGAATTTGCCCCATTGGTCCGGTTGACTAAGTGATGCAATCTCTTGAAATGATCTTAGGCAACTTTAAAGAGTGAAACAAATTGATATTATACCTCTTTTGCGGCCAACCATGTGAGTGTGAGATCTTCTCTTGAACACCCCTTGAGCCTTAGCCATTTTCTTAAAAGAAATTTGATAAAATTGTGACCTTTGTTTATTCCTTCACCCATAATCCTTATGATTTATGGTTTTTTCAAATAGCCAACTTAGGCCAAAAGCCTAAGTTGGGGGTGTGGTGAAAAGAGAAGGTAAATCAAGAAGTCCACATTTGAGCTATGATTGTGAAAAAGATGGAACCCCTCCATATAAAAAAACAAAAGAGAAAAAGTAAAAGAATAAAAAAAAAGGTTGTGGAATAAAGTTGTGAAAATGCAAAAAGAAATGGGGTGTCCAATAGTCAATGGAAATTGAATAATGAGATGTCCAATAGTCCACGAAAAGTGAATAATGGGGTGAATTTTGAGCATGAATAAGAATGATGAAAAAAATTGAAAAAAGTGTTGTTCATACCACATTTCATGAGGATAACAACCACTGAGCCTAAATGACCATACCTTTACATTCATCCTCGTTACAAGCCTTGAAAAGACCTTTTTGATCTTGAGTGAGATGAAACAAGTGTTGATTGGAAAATAAGGGCAAACCTATGGGTGCAATCATGCTTTGTGTTTATCTTTGTGAGTGTGAGTGTTGTATATGACTCTGAAGCTTTAAATTGTTGAACCATTGTGTGTGAATATGGAATCAATCTTTGTGTGTGGGCATTTAAGTAGCTTTGTTGAGCTTGAACTTGCATTTGAAGCAATTTTTGTGAACTTGAGAATCTTTAATAATGGTGAGTAACAAATTGAATATTTGAGTGCACAATTGATCTTTGCATGAGTAAGTTGAGTCTTTTTGTGTGCATTCCTGTGTGAGTCTTGTGCAGAACTATTTGAGACATCCTTTTTGAACTGTTGAACTTGAGTTTTACTTGAGGACAAGCAAAAGTTTAAGTTGGAGGTGTTCATGAGTCCACGATTTGGACTCATTTAGGGATTTATTTTGATAGATTTAGTGTCCTCAAATGCCTGTTTTGTGCCAACAGCTAATGTAAAACCATTATTTTTTAGGTATATGGATTGAGGAACAAAGCATGAACACTAATGTGCCAAAAGGAACAAGGCAGCTGAAAGAACGGAGAAAAGAAGGCCTAGTGATCGCCAAGTCCATTGGGTGAGTCGTCGAATAGCTATTATCTCAACTAAAGTTCCAATATGCCAAGCCTTGAAGGAGAAAATCAATTCGGCGGGAGAAACGAGTAGTCGGCGTGTAACCGATTGGTTCCGCGTTGCAGTAGTTCATTGCCCAAATTTACAGAACTTGAGAATGCTAAAGGCCAAAGCAAAAAGGCGATGGAATTGACCAAACGCCAGATCACCAAGCTGATCGGCGAGCCCAACTTACTGTGCCGAATGGTCCTTCGAAACATATTTTTGACGTCTATAAATACATTTTTGAATATTTATTTTACAAAGGAAATTTTCATAATAAATATCTTTTAATCAGTTGCGGAGATTGAGAATTGAGAGTTTTGAGACAACAATATTTTCCTTAGCTTTTGAAGAATTGAAGTTTTCCATTTTTGAGAAATTGGAAGTGGGTCTTTGAGATTCTTCAATTTGAACCTTTGTAAAGACGAAATTAATCTTACCTAGTTGATGGAAACACAATTTGGTAACGATTTCAATCTTTTTATGATATCTAGCTAAAACCCCAATTCTTCGGGTGTGATTATGTGATTATGGGTTG
Organism: Solanum chiquidenum; assembly: GCA_029582725.1. Taxonomy (NCBI): domain Eukaryota; kingdom Viridiplantae; phylum Streptophyta; class Magnoliopsida; order Solanales; family Solanaceae; genus Solanum; species Solanum chiquidenum. The sequence continues at coordinate 43,541 of JAJOOS010013759.1, forward strand.
ATTTAGCAGATGGGTATTGCTAATTGTTAGTTTAAATGTTGTTTAGAAGTGATTTCAATCATTAATTGCGGTTAAAATTAAAGGATTGTAGTTGAAAATGCAGTCCTACCTTCATATTTTTGTCCTACTCGAGAGAGAGGTTTTTAAATCAAGATTATTGAATTGATGGTCTGTGGGTATTGGGTTGTCATGGGTTCAACTCGAGAGAATGAATCCTATACCATTTTCCACACATTAAGCTCGACAGAATGACTGACTAAGGCGTAGGTTGTTCTTATTTGCTTGCTTGTTGGTGTTAGACAGAGACAAACCTGATTCGGGGTAAACTGTTCAAGAGAAAGTTTACCTCCTCTCTAGTCTAGCATATTCCCTAATTTATGGCTATTTACTAACAGTTGCAATTACCCATGTGTCTACATTAGTCCATAATCTAATGACATCCCTAGAACCCGTCTCCTTATTGTTATCTCTTGTTATTTGATGCTGTTGTAGTTGATAATTACACTAAAAAATCCCTTGTTATTTCACATTTGTGTCACCCTTGATTCGAATTATGTTTTTTATTCGATAATGTCTATTCCTATGATTGACTTGAGCATATTCGTACTTTCCTATTGACTCTTAAACGCATACCGCTCCCTGTGGGATTCGATCCCAACTCATTTAGTTGGGTTATTATACTATCTAGCGATCGTTGACACTTAAAATTGGATGATGTGTCCTGATACGTGAAATCATTAGTTAATCCCCCAAGCATCTTTCTCCTATTTGGTTGTTCTTAGTTAATTGTTGAGGTTGTTGTCTAGTATTCCTTCAGATGTAAAAGTCACTGTTATAACTTCGTATTTGAATTCTAACTAGAACTACTCCCTGTGAGATACGACCCCAACTCATTCAGTTGGGTCTTTGTAACAACTCAGAAAATGATAGGTTGAACTAGAGCCTTAACGTTTGGGTTAGCGTGACTTTAGGTTGATGTCTATGATGTCTTAGAACCTAGATGGATAAAGGTAGAAGCCTAGGGTGCAAACAAAGGCCTAGACTAGCAAGATAGGGTGAAGGAATCCTTGTTCCTTGAAGGGATGTTCGGTGATGGGGTTGTTTAATCGCCATTGTACCCTTCTAATCGCCTAGTGGCTGCCCCTTTTGATCATGATGCTGGACCAAAGGGCGAGCTAAGTTCAAGCTCGCCAACCAGCTTGGTGTGCCACCCATTGACCCCTCTTGATCGCCTAGTGGACTGCCCAATTTGGAGATCACTGGAAAATTGGGCTAGCCAAGGGTGCACTTGGCGAGTCGCCTAGTACCCTTGGTGAGCCAAGAGGGGTAAATGGGTGAGGTAAGTCGTGAAGGAGGTGAAATTTTAAGTGGGAACTTTAAAGGTCTCTGAGTCCTCTTTCTAACGCCATCGAGTTTCCCCAATTCCGATCTCGTAGTAAAAAGTTATGCCGGAAATAGTGAAGCACTGTCAGGCTGGAAAAAATGGGCGATCCAAGGGCCATTAGGTGAGTCGCCTAGTGCCCTTGGCATGCCAAGGGGGGCAAAGGGCGAACTTAGACGGGTTTGGTGCAAACATTTAAGTTTAAACTTTAAGGGTCCTTGGTCCTTTTCCAAAGTTAAGTCCTTATTATTCTATTCCTTTCCTAGCAAGTATAAGACCCTTTTTATACCTAAATCATTTCACTCAAGTCACTCCAAATAGAATAAAAGAGAAACCCACTTCGTCTCAAATATTTCTCTCTCTAGAAGTTCCTAAAGAAGAAGAAAAAGAAGAGGGAACTAGGGTTTTGGATTCAAGGTGTTTCCTCATCAAATTTCTTGGGGAATCTTAGTAAAGGTATGGTGATCCTTCATCTAGGGTTAGCTCTTACCGTAGAGTCAATTTCAAAGAAGTTTTCAAAGTCTTCAAGTTTCTCAAAAACCTAGATTTCACTCAATCTCATGGGTTCTTGCATCAAACATTTTCAAATGATAAATTATGATCATATTAATGTTTAATTGAATATTTAAGATGATTGTACACTATGAACCCATGATTTCTCTAGATTCCTAAATTTCACCTTATAAAGTGGGTTTCATGATTTTGAATGAATGATGGTGGATTTATGCTAAGATTTACTTATATTATTTAATTGTATCATCGTTGAGGAATTGTGATCATAGCCTTGAAAGGGTAAGTTTGACCTAATTTCATGTTAAAGTAGAATTGTTCTTGAATTGTTGATCCACTTGAAAGGTGGAGGTGTTTACATACTATGTACATTGTGATCATGGCAGGCAAAGTTTGAGGAATTTAAGTATTATCATGATATTGTGTAGGTGAAAGTATAATGTGAAGGATTTTGTATTTGATTTTAATGATAGAATGATGATCTTATTTAGAAGCTAATTGTGTTAGGATTGAAAGTTATCTCTCTATTAACACTCATGAATGTTGATGATGGAATGTGAAGGGTTCTATAATGTAATGTTGTATATCCTTAATTGGTAGGCTTAGGTGCCCTCTTCTTGATAAATGAAAGCTATGATTCAATGTGATCTCTTGAATTGGTAGGCTAAGGCATCCTTTTTCTTGTATCGAAGAATATGATCATAAATGAAGTATCTTGACTTGGTAGGCTTAGGCATCTTCTTCTTAAATAATAAATGTATCTTGACTTAGTGTCTTAATGATCATGATTCGGTAGGCCTAATGTTGGTACCCCTTTCATAAATGACTAATGAATGTGTTGATGGCTTAGAATTAGTAGACCTAAGGTTGGTAGCCTTTTCTTAAATGAATG